>OY821519.1:161690986-161898486 GCA_963682025.1 Cordilura impudica
TTTTTTTTTTTTTTTAATTATATGTATGGGGAGACCTCCCATTTTTTTTTATCGTTATTACTCTTTTCTTTTTTACGGAGGGGGCCTCCCATCTTTTCTTAATGGTTTTTTTTATACTTATATATATATATATTTTTTTTTCAACCATTTTTTTTTTTATTTTTTTATTTTTTTTTTCTTTTACATATATGGGGAGTCTTCTCTTTTAATTTTTTTTTCTTTTCTAGGTGAGGAGAACTCCCATCTTTTCTTATTATTATTATATATATTTTTTTTCAATCATTTTTAGTTTTAAAACGTGAGGAGATCTCTTATCCTTTCTCATTATTATTATATTTTTTTTTTACATGGGGAGATCTCCCATCTTTTCTTATTATTATTTCTTTTTTCTTTTCTTTTTAATATCTTTTCTTGTATATATTTTTTTTAAAATATATTTTCTCCTCCATTAGTGGGTCCGCTGCATCTGGAAAGTACCCTGCCGGCCTCGTCGGCCCAACCGCAGGAGTGCAGCGACCATCCAGATGACTCCAAATTCCGGTTAACCTATGCTAAAAGAAAAATGTCATAGGGAAAAAAAACCAATACTCAGCTAATACTATACCAATACGCATTTACACCTTTGACAGAAAAACAACTCAAATCATTGTATTTTAATGAATGGTTACTTTTGCTCTAATAAATAAAAACTACGACCACATTCAATAAACTAACTATCAACTATTACCTTCACTAAATTGCGACTTGCTTCGGATACAGATCCGCACGAAAAAAAATTTTTGCCCAACAGCAGAGCTGTTCCTATTTCTACAGCAATAAGACACCAGCAAGCCGATCCATCGGTGGTCCGACCGAAATCATATCTAAGCCCCCTTGTATACACATGTCCAACCTCAAATTTCCAAAACACTTTAAAATAAATAACAAAAAATTAAGGCACGTGTCCCTCCTAGACACTGCCACCCATATAAGGCATGACTGCACACAACGCGTCATCCTTCTCCGGAGCAGAACGGTTTCCTGCTGCATTCCGCAAACCGGAAACGGGCCACTGTGAGGCTATTCTCGGCAAAAACCCTCCCCACAGTGTATGCCGCGAATTTTGCGAGACTCGCTTCTGACTCCCCATACCAGATTCAATCCGTTGAACCATTCTTAACCACTGAGGTGTGCCCGCTACACATGGCGTCACCCTCCATATAAAAAAAAACTAAGGCTTCCTGGTGGGATACTTGTCGGCGGGTTACGCGTAAACCCCCAACCTTCCCCTCACCACCTCAAATACACAATTACTAAAATAAACAACAAAACAAAACCTTCATCATGGACATGTATATTAAATGAAATGATTTCAGACCAAATAATGCAATCACTGGTGGAACGCCCGTAAATGGTTATTATGCCACTTACGATTCTTCCCCTTTATGCGCACCGTGGACGTTACCGGACTGTTTACCACAACTATCTCATAAGGTCCAGTCCAAATGGATGAAAACTTATTTTTCCTGGTGTTGTTCCTAACAAGCACCCTATCACCTACTGCAGAGGACACAGCATTTACCTTCCTGTCATAAGCCTTTTTCGACAACAACATAGCCCTCGTCTGATTCTTTCGCACTAGTTCATGCGAGCGTTGTATCTGATATTTAAGGACCTTGTTTGGGTCATCCGTATTGTAAAGTGGTGTACATTTTCTACTTAGGTTGGTCGGTAAGTCGATGTCGAAACCGTATAATGTCTTAAATGGGGTCTGCCCCGTAGATGAATGTACAGTATTGTTATGCACATGCATAGCCAGTGCCAGCCATTGATCCCAATTGCTACCATCCTCATTGACGAAGCTCCTCAAGTACTCCGCCAAAGGACGGTGACTCCTTTCCAATGAACCGTTTGCCTGCGGGTGATATGGAGTGATGTTCAATTTCTTGACCCGTAGCATCCTACAGGTATCCGAAAACACCTTTGACATAAAATTTGTCCCGTTGTCCGTGACCAGCATGCTTGGAACCCCATACTTGGCTATAATTTCGTTAAAGAAAATTTTCGCCACAGTACCAGCCTCCCCATCCGGCATTGCTGCGCACAACATAAATTTCGAAAAATCATCTTGAAAAGTCAATATCAATTTGTTACCCGCAGTGCTTTCAGGGATAGGTCCCACCATATCCATATATACTTTCTGAAAAGGTCGACTAGGAGTATCCGTGAGGACCTTCGGCATAAACGTTTTCTTGGCACTCTTATTTTGCTGACATTTAATGCACTTCTTCACATACTGTTTAATATCCCTGTGCATGCCGACCCAGCGAAATTGCCTCTTTATCCTTTTAACGGTCGCCTGCACACCCACGTGACCACCCAAAGGACTATCGTGAAAATCCTCTAACACTGTCACGATCTCTTTAGGATCCTTTAACACCACATACCTTGGTTCCCCATCGACCACCACCCCGACCGGTGGGTCAGTAACATCGCTTGGTCCTTTTTCACTACTCTCTTTGTTCCCGTTGTGAACCTCTTTGTCCTTCCCGTAACCTGAGCTCCCCGCATGATTTTTTCCTTCGCCCTTCGACATGGCCCTAGTTTTAACCATCAGTATTTCCTCCGTCGAATGTGGTATCCTGCTCAGTGCATCTGCATTCTGATTCTTCTTGCCCGGCTTGTACCAAATTTCAAAATCATATTCTGACAGCTTATGTCTAAAGCGCGCCAACCTTGAAGTTTGATCCTTCAAGTTCGCAATGCCTTTCAGCGGTTGATGATCGGTAAAAATCTTAAAGTGCCGACCCAACAAGTATGGCCGAAAATTTTTCACCGCCCATACGATTGCCAGAAACTCCTTCTCTATCGTGGAGTATCGAGTTTCCGCCCCATTCAACGCACGGCTTGCAAACGCAATGGGACGATTACCCCCGCTACTATCCTGGGAAAGAACCGCTCCTATCGCTCCACCGCTAGCATCCGTGGTCAATACGAAAGGTTTTGAAAAATCAGGGTATGCCAACACTGGAGGCGACATTATCGCCTTTTTAAGCTCCTCGAAGGCAGCCTGGTGTCCAATTGAACGCATGATCCTTGCGAAGCAATTTATTTATTGGCAAGGCAATGTTGGCCGTCCCGGGAATGAACTTACGGTAATAATTTACCAGTCCTAAAAACGATTGCACTTCCTTTTTGTTCCTTGGTGAGGGAAAATCCTTAACGCATTTCACCTTTTCTGGGTCGGGAAGTGCTCCATTCTCCGAACACTTATGGCCCAAATACACTATTTCCCGCCTTAGGAAGTTACATTTCTCCGTTTTTACTTTCAAATTATTTTCCTTCAACAGCTGCAGCACTTTACATAGCCTTGAGTTGTGTTCGGCCAGACTACTACCATATATGACAATATCGTCCAAATATACAAAACATTCAATGCCCTGAAGACCTGTTAGCACATGATTCATTAATCTTTGGAAGGTTGCCGGTGCGCCTGTTAATCCGAAGGGCATCCTATTAAATTCAAAATGACCCAACGCAGTACTGAATGCTGTTTTTTCCTTGCCCTGTTTATCCATTTCCACCTGATGATAACCACTGGCCAAATCCAACGTGGAAAAATATCTGCTGCTGCCCAACTGGTCCAAAATTTCATCCATCCTTGGAATGGGGAATACCTGCTTCAGCGTTTTTACTTTCAAATTATTTTCCTTCAACAGCTGCAGCACTTTACATAGCCTTGAGTTGTGTTCGGCCAGACTACTACCATATATGACAATATCGTCCAAATATACAAAACATTCAATGCCCTGAAGACCTGTTAGCACATGATTCATTAATCTTTGGAAGGTTGCCGGTGCGCCTGTTAATCCGAAGGGCATCCTATTAAATTCAAAATGACCCAACGCCGTACTGAATGCTGTTTTTTCCTTGTCCTGTTTATCCATTTCCACCTGATGATAACCACTGGCCAAATCCAACGTGGAAAAATATCTGCTGCTGCCCAACTGGTCCAAAATTTCATCCATCCTTGGAATGGGGAATACCTGCTTCAGCGTTACCTCATTCAGTTTACGAAAGTCTACCACCAGTCGCCAGCTCTTGGTCCCTGCCTTCGACGACTTCTTTGGAACCAATAGTAATGGCGAATTCCACGGTGACACGCTATGTGAAATTATGCCATCGTCCTGGAGCTTCTGGACCTGCCGATTAATTTCCTCACGATGAATCTGAGGTAACCTGTACTGCTTCTGATTAATCGGCAGCTGTCCAGGCTGCACGGGAATTTTATGCTTTACCATATTCGTGCAAGATAGTTTATCACCCTCTAACCAAAAGATATCATGGTACGTTGCGCATATCGCCTGAATGGACGACATTTCCTCACTATTCAAGTCGGCATCGGTCTTTATTGTGGCCATTATCCTACTGACCCTCTCCTTGACATCTACCTCCTGCACGTGCGTCACCAAACCCGCACCTGGATCTTTTAAACTTACTAATCCACTGAATTTTGGCCTAAACTCATCCTTTAGGTAGAAGTCAACCTCAGTACAATTCAGAATGGGCGCTTTCACCACCCCATCCTTTACGTTGGTTAGCGCGGCCCCTAGATATACTCCTGGCGACAATTCTTGCTTCTCCACGACCACTGTAGTATGTTTGGTATTGATCCCCATGGTTGCAATAGACACTGTCCTCGCCTTCGCCACTATGGTTTTCTCCACGATATTTACTGCCCCCGAACCCGTGGCCTCCCTCAAAGAAACCAGAGGTAAGTTCCACTCACCTCCATTCGAGTACAGTTTCAGAGAAAGATTAATCGTATCAGTGACGGAGCGTCCCCATAGATTATCGCGACCTAAAATACCATCTCCCGGCAAATTATCATGCTTATCCACACAATGCATATCGAACCCCAATTCGGCGATGTCCGAATGCTCAATCCTGACTAACCCTATAGTTCTGGAGAATCCTCCGAATGCTCCTCGCAGGTCCTTTACCACCGTCCCGTCCACACTAATATCCCCCGTAAGACTGCTGTCCATTACCAGGCTGGTGTCTGCCCCTGTATCCACTAATAAATTGAGACACCCCGTCTTTGCCCGAGCACATGGCAATCTTACAAGGTGCGTAACTGCACCTAGCTGAAATCCCCCCTATATTCATATCCGACCCAGCAATGGGTCCTACCTCAGCCGCCTTCGCAGATTCCGATGTTAACAACGGTATTAGACTTTCGCGTGATCGAGTCGGTGGCCCTGCCCGTTTCCCAACACATTTCTCCCCTGTGTACATTGCCTACTAAAATGTCCTTCCTTGCCGCAATTATAGCATTTCCCTTTTGGTCTCGAACATCCAGGTTGCCCTCTCTCCATCGTCGAGGGTCCCCTACCACAGCTCCTACCTGGCTCATGGACGTATATTCTACACTCAACACAATATGGGGTATTTTTCCTAGTCCAGCATACATCACGAGTGTGTCCCGCCCGTTGACAGAACGAACAGGGCGGTGCTTTGTATGCATTGCCACTTGACCCAGTATTATTGTATGCATTGCCACTTGACCCAGCATTATTGTATGCCGTACCACTTGACCCAGCATTGTTGAGCGGAGCTGCCTTATCTGCCTCCGTCCTGCGCAACAACTGTTCTACGGCTGCCACGAGACCCGAGACTGGATCCTCGCGGGTGTACTCCTCGTTAAAATTTACACCCCTAACGGAGGATCACCCCCCCCCGCCAAAGAGTTGCTTGAGCCGCCAATGCTTCAATCAAGAGATCGTCCAACTTACATGAGCTGCTTGCCAACATCCTACCACGCAGCATTGGGTCCCTCAGGCCAGACGTGAATGCTGATTTTACCTTTCTTTCTATCTCAATAGTCATTATCTCGTCCTTTCTCCCTTTATAGTTTTCATCTAGTATGGCATGAGCTGTTGCTGCTAATGTCTGAAGACGCCTAGCAAACTGTCTCACATCCTCATTCCTCCTTTGGCAGGCTTCATATAGCTCCCTTAGCACCGAGTCAAGCGACCTACTCTTTAAATATGTTGACTTTACAATTGCCAACAACTCATCCACTGACGTAAAAGTACGTAACCTCACCAACTGGTACGCATCCCCGTAAAGCCTCTGTTTCACAATTTCCAAATATTGCTCCACCTTTTCCGGCGGTACCCCTTTCGCCGCCAACCTACATCCATCAATGAATTTATACACTTCTGTTTGCAGGCTTGGCGATGGCTCGCCGCCGAACGTAGGCACTAACGCCTTGACCGTTTTCAGAATATCCTGGGAGGATATCATCTGTGCTGGCTGTTGCCCCTTAGGCTCCTTATGGTACAGATACCCCGTCTGTATACTGCGCTCTCGTTGTGCTAAACGTAGCTGACCCTGCAACTCGGAAATTCTCCTTTTGGCTTCCTCGAGGTTCTCGAACTCTAATCTTCTGACCGAGGACGCGCCTGCACCCGATATTGTCCTCCGTAGGGCCTCGTTCTCCTTGTCTAAAATCTCGGCCTCCTTTAGATTCTCCTGTATTTCGTTCTTAAGTCTCTTGTTTTGATTTTGGAGAGCCTCCAATTCCTCATTAAGCTCCAAGATCTTCCCGGTATTACACTCCTCTTGAGTTTCAACCAACCGGCACAACTCCTCTATCACTAGATCGGAGTCTTCCAATCTAGTGATTTTCCAGGTACAGTCAACCTTAGCCTTTATGAGATGAAAATTCTCCTGGGCCTGGCACCGACGTCTGACCTCACCCCAAAGCCTTTCGAGGAAATAATCCGTCTTCGCCCTGAAGTCCGCTAGCAGCTGTTTCGATTGTTCTAATTCGACCAGTGTTTGCTCCATACGAATTTACCAACCCAGTCCCTACTAAACCGTGAAAAAAACGATCTCTATAGTCCTAACTAAAAACAAAAACAGCGAAATTATATCGCTTTGATTGCTAAAACTATATGTTGAAAAAAAAAAAAAAAATCTCTCCCTATATAAAAACAATAAAATCTGAGAGTAACAAACCAACCTGTAATTTAAACATTCATCTGTAATTTAAAATTCCTGGAAATTCATCAATAACCTAATTTTCACAAACAATTAAAAAAAAACAATCGGACCACTTATATAAAAATGATGCGCTTTCGAACAAACATATTCATAATTAAAATTAAAATCCCAATAAAATTAAAATCCACTAAAATATATTACGCAAAAAAAAACAATTAATCATCAAAAATATTCAAACCCTACTCACAACTAATTTAATATATGTGATAAAAATCTAAAACATAGAAATTACGCAATAAATCAAAATAAAAATAAACCTTAAGACCCTGAAAACCAAACATAAAAAAAATGAACAAAATTCAAATATAGGACGATCCCAAATTTGTAAAAAAAACAACAAAAATATATCCAATACTTTATTACAATATTTCACAGTGCAAACTAACTATCTGATAAATCCAAAACTAAATTAAAATACACGCAAAAATTAAAACGCATACAATATCCTGTAAAACAACCCAAATGACTAACAATACCCCCGGTAACTAGTCATATCTAAAACAAAATAACACGTTATATTCAAAAATTCACTTACTCAAAAATTCAACAAAATTCAACAAAATTCGGCCTAATGCCGGAACGATTATTGGTCCGAAGACCGGCTGTTAATGTTATCGTTATATCCTCACACGGAACGATTTTTGGTCCGAAGACCGGCTAATCAGTTAAAAATTAAAAACAATTTTAATAACAAAATTATATCCTAGACCAAAAACATCATGCTTAAAACCGAACTAAAAAAAAAAACAACCTACAACAACTAACTCCCTACACCTGATACATAAAAAAAAAATCAAATAATTAATAAAACAAGGAACGATTTTTGGTCCGAAGACCGGCTGCGCCATTAATGTTATACTCCTAACAGCTGAAACAAAAAAAAAAAACCGCGGGTTCGCCTATTGTGTTTTAGCGCTGGCAGGCGCTGTCAATCGACGCCCAAACGGCATCAATGTTGCTGAAAAATGAGAAAATTAAAGAGCAAAGGCGGACAAGTATGCTTGCTAACTAACGGGAGAGGCCAGAACAGCTTACCCACTTGTCCTCATCTGCTACTGTTCTGATTTTTCCCCCTTTATTTATATTAAATCTTAAAACTAATTAAAAATATCTATAACAATAATGACATTAAAAATACGGAAATTGCATTACTAATGCAAGCAAAAAAAATTAATAATAATACAAAAAAGAAACAAACATTAACCATAACGCAATGCAGTTCATGGCCTACTTAAATGGCTAACTTAACCAATAACAAAAAAAAAAACAAATAATAAATAAAAATAACATAAACATACCAGCGGCTTTTCAAGGCCACTACCTATATTAAATCATTTCGTTTGCAAGTGCTTGACAACGCACCCGGAACTTACTAAAAGAAAAAAGAAGTAATCAAAACTAAGTCAATGAATGCATTGTAATAACAACGACAAAAAAAAAACAGAACGCTAAAAACAAAAACACAATCAAGTTACTCTTATTACACAAGCGTTCATACAAGCCAAAAAACAAAAACGACTTAGCATATACAAATTAAATTAACAAAAACAAAACTAAAATCTTACCCTCCACAACATTTAGTTAGGGCAAATATATGAAACCATGGTACATTGTCAAACACTTGAACATTATAGATTATATTATACTATTCACATTATGAATATTATGTTATATTATATTCTAATATTATTATTATTATTATTATTATTATTATTATTATTACTATTATTGTTATTATTATTATTATTATTATTACTATAATTATTATTTTTATACACGTTGTTATATTCTCTATATTAAATTTAAACGGATCTTATACTATTCTTGTACAATTGTACTCTACACCCTATACGTGTGAAACCATGTTTCACAACAATAGAGAGAAACTCCGCCCTACTACAAAATGCATTGGATACATTTAATATTATCGAGCGTATTTTAGAAAATCGCTCTTAGAATTATAAGATATTGAGTGTACTTTAGAAAGTCACTCTAGAAGTCTAGAACTTCTCATAGGTTATTTATAAGCAAGATTTTTAGAAAATAAAATTAGTTCTGGTTTTGTGATCAGAACAACAACTAGCTTAAATCTGTTGGACTTTTCTTTAAAATTTAAACTATAGAAGAATAAAATCACTATATGGCGATCCTGCCAAACTGTGCTTAAGTGCACTTGAAACAATAGTGCTTAACTGTACTGATTGAAGAGTTTGACTCTGCACCAACCTAACTGTGCTTAATTGAACTTAGAAAGAATAAATTAAAATAGTCCTGACGTAGACCGGCTCAAGTTCCTTCAGCCGCGTTGCCAAGAGAAGAAATGATTAAAATTGGACCCTAACCATTAACAATGAAGGATATTACTGCCGAATTGAAACAAGAGGATGGTACTGAATCTTTAATGAAAAACTCAATGATGCTGCCGATGTGGAAGGCGACATAAACAAGCAGAAGAAACAAATAAAAACACGTTAATCATATTAATACTATTGATAAAAAATTTTCTGAGTGTGCTTTAATTTATAATTAGCACCTAAAATCTTATTCAAAATAATCCGTGAAAAAAAAAAATAAAAATAATAATTTTTTTACATAAAACAAAACACACTATAAAAATGTGTAGTATACGAATGATTATAATCATCGTTATTTTAATTGTAGTCATACTAATGATAAAGAAAATAATAAAAAGTTGTATAACAGACATAGCTAAGGAAGAAACCAATCATTTGGGAGAATTAGTTGCTGATGGAATAGAGAATTTAAATATTGTAGAAAGATTATTTTCATTAAAAAATATTTTTAAGAAAAATTAATAGAAATAAGAAAAGAAAATGTTATAAAATAAAACAAATTTTTTTTTATGAAAACAAAAAAAAAATAATTTACATAAATTATAGAATAATATAGATTCAATACAATAACTTCGTATGGATGCCTTGGAAAATTTAAAGACATTAATAGTCAATGCAAGGAAGAGCTTAGGACGTCCGTACTTGGAAGATACAATAACAGCGAAAAAGCTAGAGCTAGAAAATATAGAAAAGGATTTTGTAGATAATCTATTAAAAATTGTATCAAAGGAAGAGAAAACTTTGCTAAAGAACTTACAGAAAGAGGCGTTAGATTTACTAAACCTACATTTAGAAAAGAAAATTACCAAGGTAAAAAGACAAGGTATCATAATGGAAACATGAGCTAAATGGCATTATCAAACTTGTGCCAGTATTTACAGGCAAAAAAGGAGAATTAGACAATTTTATAACAAGACTAGAATTGGCAAATGGTACAATTACTGAAGCCAAACAAAATTGTTTTTTTGAATACATATTTAAGACTTGCTTAGAAACAAAAGTACAGAATATGGTGAGACAGGAAACTGTTCCAACCAATATTTCAGAATTAATAAGGGCATTGAAAAAATCATATAGACCAATTGGGATCACAAGTGTTGTCCTGAATAAAATATCAAAATTAACTCAGAAGGGTGAATCAGTGAGACAATTTGCAGACCGTGTTCAGGAATTAGTTGCAGAACTCAATGAGATCCAGATTTCACAAATCGGGGAAAATGATAGGGCATCAATAGTCCGAACGAATAATTTAACAGCGTTCAATATATTCAAAAGCGGCTTGAGAGACCAACAGGTACTATCGACCATTAACGCTAGTAGAGTTTCGACTTTCACAGAGGCACTGGAAATCGCTGAAGAGTCTGAGGCTAATTTGAGACAGAACCAAGTATTCTATTCTACTGGTAATTTCACGAACAGTCAACAGGGACGGACAAAATGCGGAAAATGTGTTCAAAACCGTTTTAATGGTAGATGTCCTGCTGATGGTGTGAAATGCAATAAATGTGGCAAATTGGGTCACTTTGCGATCTAACTTGATGAACAATAATAACAATAATAATGGGCATAGAAATTTTAATGCCAATAGAAACAACAACAGTAATAGGAACAACTATAACAATAATAATGGAAATAGAGGCAACAACAGTTTCAATAGATATCGTAATGATAATAATAGAAATTCTTATAATGGTAACAGAAGATACAATATAAATCAGATAGGTGACCAGGGAAACTCCCTAGGGCCGGAGACTACCCGACAAGTATCTCCGAGAACCCAATAAATAACGAGAAAATATATAGTATATCATCAAATCTTAGAAATTACATTAAGTTGAATGTGCTGAACACCGAACGCATTCTTACTTTTTTAATAGACACAGGTGCAGATATATCACTGTGCAAGGAAAATTTATTAGACCAATATGATATAAATTTGAATGATATATGTAATTTAAGTGGGATATCAGAAGGACAGGTGAGGTCCTTTGGTGCAACTGTTATGGGGATAGAAATAAATGACAGTATTATTAGACATAAAGTGCAATTAGTTAGGGATAATTTTCCCATAAACACGGATGGGATTTTGGGTAGAGATTTTCTATCAAAATTAAGGTGCAAAATTGACTACGATAGATATATATTAACATTTGAGTTAAATGGCGAGGACATTATAATTCCAATCAATGATAACACATTTAACGTCAATTATGTAGAGATACCACCAAGGAGTGAAATGATAATACCTTTTCCGATAAAATTAAATGAGGATAGCTTGGTTTTGAATAGAGAGATTATGGAAGGTGTGTATTTAGCTACCATTATAGTGCCAAAGGAAGGTAATCAACATATAAAACTAAACGTGACGGATAAAACCACTATAGTAGAAAATCTTAGAATACAAACAACACCATTGAAAAACTATGAAATTTTTTCATCCAGGATATATAAAGGAAAGAATGAAAAAGCTTCAGCAAGATTTGCAAGGCTACTTGAGGATTTAAAATTAAGCAATATGAATGATGGGGAAACACAAGAACTAAAAGATATTTTGAGAAGATATCAGTCCGTATTCCATCTAGAAGGTGAGGATTTGACGACCAATAATTTCTATGAGCAGACAATTGATTTACACGATGGTAAACCAGTGTATATAAAGAATTACCGTTTACCACATGCACAAACTGCAGAAATAAATTCTCAGGTGCAAGATTTGTTAAAAAAGGGTATAATAGAACCATCCATTAGTCCATACAATGCTCCATTGTTATTAGTTCCAAAAAAGGGACAGACTGATTTGAAGAAATGGAGACTGGTAGTTGATTTTAGAAAATTAAATGACAAGATAATGAACGATAAATATCCTTTGACGAGATTAGACGATGTTTTGAACAAACTTGGCAGAGCCAAATATTTCTCAACTTTGGATATGACGAGTTCGTTCCACCAAATAGAACTTGATCGACAATCACGTCCATATACTGCATTCTCAACACCTGACGGTCATTATCAATATACAAGACTACCTTTTGGTTTGAAAATATCATCAAACAGCTTTCCACGTATGTTGACGATAGCTTTGTCTGGCCTTGAATCCGAAGCTTTTCTATATGTTGATGACAGAATCGTTTTCGGATGTAGTTTAAAACGTCATAACGCGTATTTAACAAAGGTTGTGGAGGTTGACAAGGTATAATTTGAAACTTAATGCGAGTAAATGTTGTTTTTTAAGGCCTGAGGTAATATATCTTGGTCATTTGATAACTCCGAACGGTATTAAACCAGATCCGGGAAAATTTGGGACAATAGAAAGATATCCAATACCCAAAAACGCGGATGAAGTGAGAAGATTCGTGGCATTTTGAAACTATTACAGAAGGTTCATCGTTAACTTCGCTGAGATAGCAAATTTCCTAAATGGATTATTGAGAAAGAAAGCAAATTTTGAATGGACAGGGCAATATCAATCTGCTTTTGCGTCGTTAAAACAAAAATTGATAAGTCCACCTATTTTGCAATATCCAAATTTTGAAAAACCCTTCATCTTGACCACCGATGCGTCCGACTTTGCTTTAGGAGCTATATTATCACAAGGTGAAATTGGTGAGGACAGACCAATATCTTATGCTAGTCGTTCATTGAATAAACACGAAAAGAATAAACCAGTAATAGAAAAAGAATTACTTGGCATATATTGGGGTATACAATTTTTTAGACCATATTTGTATGGTAGAAAATTTGTTGTCGTAACTGACCACAGACCTTTAGTGGCATTATTTTCTCACCGAAATCCAAGCTCAAAATTAACAAGGATCCGATTAGAACTATCTGATTATGACTTTCAGATTGTATACAAGAAAGGTATTAACAATATTAATGCAGATGCATTTTCGAGAATAAACTTAGACTCTGACATACTAAAGAACATGATACCTCCTAAGATAGACGAATCAATAAAAAAGGCATTGGTGATAACAAGGGGAATGAGTGAGAAGGAAACTCACAACAAGATAGTAAATGAAGTAACAGATGGGACGACCAAAGGTGAGTCTGATCAACTCATAGTCTGGGACTGTACATCGATAAATGATATAAAGCGCGCGAGGAAATTAAAATTTGTATTAGATAAGAGGTGCACTAAGGAAATAAAAATTGAGGACGATAATAATCTCAATATAATGGCAGCAAGATTTAGCGACAATCCATATTATTTAGATAATATATTGGAGAAACTAATATCTGCATTAGGGAGATTGAATTATAGAAGTTACGCTCTCGAGAAGAGTGATAACATATTCAACATAGTCACCCATGAGAGATTTAAAGAAATCATAAATAGAGAAAAGAAAACTGACGTCAGAATAAAATTATATAGAAATCCTCAAAGAATAGAAAATGAAGATAAAAAAAGGAACTAATAGAATGTTATCATAATACACCATCCGGAGGACATTTTGGGGTAAGGAAGACACTACTCCGATTGAAACAAAAATATATTTGGAAGAATATGAACAAAATGGTTAAGGAATTTGTAGGAACGTGTGATCTTTGCCAGAGAAATAAGCAAATAAAACACACTAAAGAACCATTTAATAAGACTGACACACCAAGTAAAAGTTTTGAGACAATTGTAATAGATACAGTGGGTCCACTGAGGCCATCGGAAGGTTATAGGTACATACTTACGATGCAATGCGAGCTCACCAAATATGTTATAGCTTGTCCATTAGAGACAAAGGAAGCTAAATCAATAGCGAAAGCGCTAGTTGAAAACGTAATATTAAAACATGGAATATTTAAAACATTAAAATCAGATAATGGTACCGAATTTACGAACAAACTATTAAAGGGAATATGTGAATTGTTGAAAGTGGAGCAAAAATTCTCCACACCTTATCATCATGAAACTCTAGGGACGGTTGAGAGAAATCATAGGGTATTAAATGAATATTTCTTATCCTTCGTTGAAGATGATGATTGGTGTGCTTGGATTCCATATTATACCTTCGCGTATAATACTACTCCACATATTGACACTGATTATTCACCATTTGAATTGATTTTTGGTAAATTACCCAGTTTACCTGGAGATGATATAATTCAAGACAACAATAAAGTATATGATTTTGAGAATTACCTTAACGAATTAAAAACTAGACTAAAATATTCATTACAAAATGCAAAGAGAATGACAGAAGAAGTAAAGTTAAAAAGAAAATTAGATTCATATAAAAATTTTAATAGTTTAGAATTAAAAATAGGAGATTTAGTTTTAGTCAAAATAACAAATAAAAAAAAAGAATGAGTCACCATACCAAGGACCGTACGAGGTCATTAGTATTGAAGATTTGAATGTGACCATTAAAACTAACAATAAAAGAAAAATTGTACATAAGAATTTACTAAAGAAATATAATAAGAAATTGTAAATAAAACACCAAATTTTTTTTATATATGTAAACACATTTTTTTAACAAGTATAACATAAACAAAAGAGAAAATCGAAATCTAATTATGTCATTAAAATTAATAATCAGACAAATCCATTCATAGCAAGATATAAAAAAAAATCATGTGAGTCCGATCACAAGGGAGATGTGTAAACATCAACATCATATTTTCCCGTGCATAAAAAATAAGTTGATTATGCTGTTTTCTGAAATTCAGTTGATGTTTTCTGAAATGCAGTTGATGTTTTCTGAAATTCAATTGATGTTTTCTGAAATACAATTAATGTTTTCAGCAATTCAAATGATGCTTTTTGAAATTCTATTGATGTTTTCTGAAATACAATTAATGTTCTCAGCAACTTAAATAATGCTTTTTGAAATTCAATTGATGTTTTCTGAAATTCTATTTATGTTTTCTGAAATTCAAATGATGTTTTCTGAAATACAATTGATGTTTCCTGAAATACAATTGATGTTTTCTGAAATTCTATTGATGTTTTCTGAAATTCAATTGATGTTTTCTGAAACTCGAATGATGTTTTCTGAAATTATATTGATGTTTTCTGAAATTCTATTTATGTTTTCTGAAATTCAAATGATGTTTTCAGAAACTCAAATGATGTTTTCTGAAACTATATTGATGTTTTCTGAAATTCTATTTATGTTTTCTGAAATTCAATTGATGCTTTCTGAAATACAATTGATGTTTTCTGAAATACAATTGATGTTTTCTGAAATTCTATTGATGTTTTCTGAAATTCTATTTATGTTTTCTGAATTTCAAATGATGTTTTCTGAAATACAATTGATGTTTTCTGAAATACAATTGATGTCTTCTGAAATTCTATTGTTGTCTTCTGAAATTCAATTGATGTTTTTTGAAACTCGAATGATGTTTTCTGAATTTATATTGATGTTTTCTGAAATTCTTTTTATGTTTTCTGAAATTCAAATGATGTTTTCTGAAACTCGAATGATGTTTTCTGAAATTATATTGATGTTTTCTGAAATTCTGTTGATGTTTTCTGAAATTCAATTAATGTTTTCTGAAACTCGAATGATGTTTTCTGAAATTATGTTTTCTGAAATTCTATTTATGTTTTCTGAAATTCAAATGATGTTTTCTGAAACTCGAATGATGTTTTCTGAAATTATATTGATGTTTTCTGAAATTCTATTTATGTTTTCCTAAATTCAAATGATGTTTTCTGAAATTATATTGATGGTTTCTGAAATACAATTGATGTTTTCTGAAATTCTATATATGTTTTCTGAAATTCAAATCATGTTTTCTGAAATACAATTGATGTTATCTGAAATACAATTGATATTTTCTGAAATTGTATTGATGCTTTCTGAAATTCAATTGATGTTTTCTGAAACTCGAATGATGTTTTCTGAAATTATATTGATGTTTTCTGAAATTCTATTGATGTTTTCTGAAATTATATTGATGTTTTCTGAAAGTCTATTTATGTTTTCTGAAATTCAAGTGATGTTTTCTGAAATTCTATTGATGTTTTCTGAAATTCAATTGATGTTTTCTGAATTTCTATTGATGCTTTCTGAAATTCAATTGATGTTTTCTGAAACTCGAATGATGTTTTCTGAAATTATATTGATGTTTTCTGAAATTCTATTGATGTTTTCTGAAATTCAATTGATGTTTTCTGAAACTCGAATGATGTTTTCTGAAATTATACTGATGTTTTCTGAAAGTCTATTTATGTTTTCTGAAATTCAAGTGATGTTTTCTGAAATTATATTGATGTTTTCTGAAATTCTGTTGATGTTTTCTGAAATTATATTGATGGTTTCTGAAATACAATTGATGTTTTCTGAAATTCTATTGATGTTTTCTGAAATTCAATTGATGTTTTCTGAAACTCGAATGATGTTTTCTGAAATTATACTGATGTTTTCTGAAAGTCTATTTATGTTTTCTGAAATTCAAGTGATGTTTTCTGAAATTCTATTGATGTTTTCTGAAATTCAATTGATGTTTTCTGAAATTCAGTTGATGTTTTCTGAAATTACATTGATGTTTTCTGAAATTCTATTTATGTTTTCTGAAATTCAAATGATGTTTTCTGAAATTATATTGATGGTTTCTGAAATACAATTGATGTTTTCTGAATTGTATTGATGGTTTCTGAAAAACAATTGATGTTTTCTGAAATTATATTGATGTTTTCTGAAATCCTATTTATGTTTTCTGAAATTCAAATGATGTTTTCTGAAATTATAATGATGGTTTCTGAAATACAATTGATGTGTTCTGAAATTATATTGATGTTTTCTGAAATTCTATTTATGTTTTCTGAAATTCAAATGATGTTTTCTGAAATTATATTGATGGTTTCTGAAATACAATTGATGTTTTCTGAAATTCTATTGATGCTTTCTGAAATTCAATTGATGTTTTCTGAAACTCGAATGATGTTTTCTGAAATTATATTGTTTTCTGAAATTCTATTTATGTTTTCTGAAATTCAAATGATGTTTTCTGAAATTATATTGATGGTTTCTGAAATACAATTGATGTTTTCTGAAATTATATTGATGTTTTCTGAAATTCTATTTATGTTTTCTGAAATTCAAATGCTGTTTTCTGAAATTATATTGATGCTTTCTGAAATTCAATTGATGTTTTCTGAAACTCGAATGATATTTTCTGAAATTATATTGATGTTTTCTGAAATTCTATTTATGTTTTCTGAAATTCAAATGATGTTTTCTGAAATTATATTGATGGTTTCTGAAATACAATTGATGTTTTCTGAAATTCTATTGATGCTTTCTGAAATTCAATTGATGTTTTCTGAAACTCGAATGATGTTTTCTGAAATTATATTGATGTTTTCTGAAATTCTATTGATGTTTTCTGAAATTCAATTGATGTTTTCTGAAACTCGAATGATGTTTTCTGAAATTATACTGATGTTTTCTGAAAGTCTATTTATGTTTTCTGAAATTCAAGTGATGTTTTCTGAAATTATATTGATGTTTTCTGAAATTCTGTTGATGTTTTCTGAAATTATATTGATGGTTTCTGAAATACAATTGATGTTTTCTGAAATTCTATTGATGTTTTCTGAAATTCAATTGATGTTTTCTGAAACTCGAATGATGTTTTCTGAAATTATACTGATGTTTTCTGAAAGTCTATTTATGTTTTCTGAAATTCAAGTGATGTTTTCTGAAATTCTATTGATGTTTTCTGAAATTCAATTGATGTTTTCTGAAATTCAGTTGATGCTTTCTGAAATTCAATTGATGTTTTCTGAAACTCGAATGATGTTTTCTGAAATTATATTGATGTTTTCTGAAATTCTATTGATGTTTTCTGAAATTACATTGATGTTTTCTGAAATTCTATTTATGTTTTCTGAAATTCAAATGATGTTTTCTGAAATTATATTGATGGTTTCTGAAATACAATTGATGTTTTCTGAATTGTATTGATGGTTTCTGAAAAACAATTGATGTTTTCTGAAATTATATTGATGTTTTCTGAAATCCTATTTATGTTTTCTGAAATTCAAATGATGTTTTCTGAAATTATAATGATGGTTTCTGAAATACAATTGATGTGTTCTGAAATTATATTGATGTTTTCTGAAATTCTATTTATGTTTTCTGAAATTCAAATGATGTTTTCTGAAATTATATTGATGGTTTCTGAAATACAATTGATGTTTTCTGAAATTCTATTGATGCTTTCTGAAATTCAATTGATGTTTTCTGAAACTCGAATGATGTTTTCTGAAATTATATTGTTTTCTGAAATTCTATTTATGTTTTCTGAAATTCAAATGATGTTTTCTGAAATTATATTGATGGTTTCTGAAATACAATTGATGTTTTCTGAAATTATATTGATGTTTTCTGAAATTCTATTTATGTTTTCTGAAATTCAAATGCTGTTTTCTGAAATTATATTGATGCTTTCTGAAATTCAATTGATGTTTTCTGAAACTCGAATGATATTTTCTGAAATTATATTGATGTTTTCTGAAATTCTATTTATGTTTTCTGAAATTCAAATGATGTTTTCTGAAATTATATTGATGGTTTCTGAAATACAATTGATGTTTTCTGAAATTCTATTGATGCTTTCTGAAATTCAATTGATGTTTTCTGAAACTCGAATGATGTTTTCTGAAATTATATTGATGTTTTCTGAAATTCTATTGATGTTTTCTGAAATTCAATTGATGTTTTCTGAAACTCGAATGATGTTTTCTGAAATTATACTGATGTTTTCTGAAAGTCTATTTATGTTTTCTGAAATTCAAGTGATGTTTTCTGAAATTCTATTGATGTTTTCTGAAATTCAATTGATGTTTTCTGAATTTCTATTGATGCTTTCTGAAATTCAATTGATGTTTTCTGAAACTCGAATGATGTTTTCTGAAATTATATTGATGTTTTCTGAAATTCTATTGATGTTTTCTGAAATTATATTGATGTTTTCTGAAAGTCTATTTATGTTTTCTGAAATTCAAGTGATGTTTTCTGAAATTCTATTGATGTTTTCTGAAATTCAATTGATGTTTTCTGAATTTCTATTGATGCTTTCTGAAATTCAATTGATGTTTTCTGAAACTCGAATGATGTTTTCTGAAATTATATTGATGTTTTCTGAAATACAATTGATGTTTTCTGAAATACAATTGAAGTTTTTTGAAAAACAATTGGAAAATGTTTAGAAAAGAACATATCATATTTTTTTAACAAATACAATCAGATAAAGTCACACCGATTTACACTTCAGCTCACACCGATGTGTTACGCTGTTTTTGCGATTGTATTGTGAAATAGAAATTTACCCCCCTGCGCGTATAGATGTTTACACATCAAAACGTTTTTATAACGCTATTCGCTCCCTGATTTAATCTCCTTACACTTCATTTTGTCTCCAAACACTTCCAATAAATTGTGCCTTCATTTTATCTCCAAACACTTACTTTTGCCTAGGCTATTAATATTATAGATTTATTGTATTATTGTATTATTTAAAAAAATTTTGTTTTATTATGAAAAATAGTAATAACTACTAAAAATGTTTATTAATGAAAGTTGTCAACATATAATTGTGTCAATATTACTATATTGAAAAAAGAAAAAAACAGAAAAAACATTTCCAAATAGAGTAAAGACGCGGTTTTCTTTAGAACTCAAATAAAACTAAACGAAATACCGAAATATTTTGGTGCAATTCTGGAAATCATTGTGGTTTGTGAATAAAAACATCTATTCAAGCAGTAAGCGCTATCTACATGTGTATAGCAAGCAACTGCTATGTTTGTCATACTTGATGGTTGCAGTTGTATGCTATACATTCATGGCGCTTTCTGTTGGTTGATGAATCAGCTAAATAATTGTAGCTTCCATTTCCGTAAATAGTTCCGCTTCCGTAAGGGAAGTTTGTGATTTTTACCCCCCTGATCGCATAGATGTTTATACATCAAAAAAAAATATACAAAATAAATGCATACATATAATTATATCATAAAATAAATGTACTATAAATACGTCACAATATTTTTTTTCTCACACCTAAATTACTATAAAATACTATAAGTGAAAAATCAAATTACAAAGTAAACGAATTTTATTTTTATTTTTAGAACAGTTATACAAATGTATCACATTACAAATGAACATTGAATGTTTTTGCTACCAATATAAGAATGCATTACACACTACAACGTACTTGAAAATCATACAAGTGTACTAAAGAACAATTATATGATTTTCTTAAGGGTAGGGGTGTAATGTATGCATGTTATAGCGTGTGATTTAATGTAAACATTGACAACATGCTTACGACAATGCTTTGTTTTGCGGTTGAGTTTCTTTCCACTTTTTCTATTCTAGTAAACATAATTATTACACATATAGTTTGTGGGGTAAACAACCAGTACTATTGACTAATGCAATTGATACTACTGACCCATTAATATTTATTTTTAATTTTGTTTTGAGTAAATGTATTTGCTACACATGCAGTTTCTATTTGGACAATATTTGAATATTTTGAAGTAAACTATGAAACTCCATAAATGGAAACTGACATAGAGAGAAACTCCGCCCTACTATAAAATGCATTGGATACATTTAATATTATCGAGCGTATTTTAGAAAATCGCTCTTAGAATTATAAGATATTGAGTGTACTTTAGAAAGTCACTCATAGAGTAGAAGTCTAGAACTTCTCAAGATTTTTAGAAAATAAAATTAGTTCTGGTTTTGTGATTAGAACAACAACTAGCTTAAATCTGCTGGACTTTTCTTTAAAATTTAAACTATAGAAGAATAAAATCACTATCGATTTGGTTCAAATTTTACACAATTCTTCAAATATGAATTTCATCTTTGAAATTAATTTTCGTAAAAGGGTTTTGAACGATTTTGCGCCTGCCTCCTAGAGTCCGCCCATATATGGGGCACCAGGAGGTTTAAATTTCCATTGATGTTTTGATGACTAGTGATGAATCAGTTGATTTTGAAGTGTTGATTTTGAAGTGTCTTGTTGAATTCAATTCTATCCTTTTTGAGAAGTTCTGCAGCTCCCATGAAGTTTGTTCCATTGTTTCTCCAGAATTGTAAAATGTACGCGATAACTCTATATTCGGGAGGTGGGTCTTCATGAGTAGTTGTAATAACTTTAATGGGTTTCTCTTCGATATTTGTATCATGCAGAGATATTGGAATTGGCCATTGATTTTTTGGCAATTTTAGCCAAGAGATTCAAACCACCACAAGTTATTAGTTCGGAGTTCCTCTGGTGTACAACCTCTGCTTGCGACGTCTGCAGGGTTTTCTTTGGATTCAACATGTTTTGAATTCGAACTTTTTGTCCAATTTCCAATTTCCCGCAAAGGTATTCCAGGTGCATGACGGTTTCTTTAGCCAGGATAACACAATTGTAGAGTCTGTCCAAAAATATGTCCTCAAATTGGTGGTCTGTAGATTGGGTAGAATTCCAACAGCCAAATTTGCTAATAGGACAGATCCACACAGTTCTAACCTTGGAAGAGATACTTTTTTGAGGGCAGCAACTCGAGTCTTTGGTTGAGTCAGGTCAATTAGTATTTGCCGCTACATATTTGTGACGTCGGCGTTAATTACGTAACGGAAAAATCTTCACTTTGATATCAGTAGAACAAGATCTTGCTGAAGAATGGGTCCTGGATATAAAATGTCATTAAGATTATTCTTGTTTGACGTCGGGCTGGAGGCATTAAAGACCACTCTTAGTTTTGTGGTCAACCTGTCTGGTTTTATTACTGCGGGATGCGGCAGTTAATAATTTGGGGCATTATTTATATCCACGGGAGAGATTTTTCTCATATGTCCCAACTCAAGGTATTCTAAGATGTCCTGCTTGTATTGTTCATTGAGATCGGTTTTTTGTTTTAGCATGCGCTCCATTCTCAAATACTGGGCCATGGCTATGTTGCGAGAAGAGCCGATTTCTTCTCCTTTTTTAAAGGGCAGGGTAACGATATAGCTTTCCATGTCGTTTCTATGCGTTGTAGATTTGAAATTATTTTCACAAAATGTGTCCTCATCTGACCTCAAAATTTGTTTGGGGGTTTCCTCCCAAAAGCGTGTAAGGATTTGGTCAAAGGACGTTCCATTATATGGTGAAATAGTGGTTGACTTTTGAGTCGTTTTTTGGATTGGTCCCCCCACAATCCAGCCAAATACTGTTTTTGTGCCAAAAGGGATCCAATTGATTTCATAGCTGTCTCCATGCAATAAATAGAGGGTCCTAAATCGAGGCCAATTAGAAGGTCGACAGGACGACTTACGAAAAAGTGAGGGTGTGCAAGTACTAATTTAGCAGTTTCACTTAAGTGATGTAAATCCAGCGTTTGTGGCGGTAAATTAGAGGGAAGGGTCTTTAGGACGGGCGCAAACACTTCTAATTTAAAACTAGGGTCCGCCCGAGAGCAAAGGTTGAGTAAATAGGCTTTGGTAGAAGTTTCGTAGACGTTCTGATTTAAACTTGTGACGTGAACTAAATGAGGCTTAGTTATCAGCTTTAAGCGATTTTTCAACTTATCCGATATAAATGTTGATTGAGATCCAGGGTCGATGATAGCTCTTGCCTCGAATCTCTGTCCTTTTGTTTCGATTTGGACGATGGCAGTGAACAGCAAAATTTCTCGATCCAGTGGGCTTGATAAGGATCGTTTGTCTTTCTGTAGGGTCAAGGAATATTTGATCTAGGAGTGGAGTGTATATTGGATGCTCGTGCTGCGGCGCTCGTACTGGGTCGGTCATCTTGTTGATTCTGATGCAGATTGAAAGATTGGGACTCAGTTGCCTTGTGCAATAATGTGTTATGTCTTTGTTCACACAACCTGCAGCTAAATTTACTGGGAAATTCCTTGACACTGTGATCGACAGATAGACAGTTATAACATGAATTTGTGACTTTTACTACGTGAATACATTTTAACATTTTTCCCTAAAAATTTGGGGCAAGTTCGAAGGTAATGCGACTCTATGCAATGTTGATATGTGGTGACTTTATGTTGAAAACTATTATTCAGCTTAGAGGCAAAATTATTTTTGTTTGAAAGGAGTGGATACGTTTTTCTCTGGGAGCATATATTGAATTTTCTGGTTTGGGCTGACTAAATTTGTCCTTTGAAGATTTTATATTTCCGACTGATTCTAAAGTTTTGAATTTATGGGTCAGAAATTTGTCGAATTCATTCCACCTTGGAACTTCTGCGCAATCTTCTCGGGAATTTTCAAACTCTTGCACGAGTGATCTGGGAAGCTTTTGTGAACAAATTAGGAATGAGTTGTGTCAATATCTAATGTGTCTAGGGATTACCGTGAATCATTTATTGTCCTTTGTAATTTTTTTATTGAAGCACCAGAGTCAATAGAGGCGTGTGGTAAATCTAAAATAATTTTATACTGTTCATTTACATGCATCCATTTATTTTCGTGGCGGTCCACCAAATTTTTCCAGGCAAGAATAAAACCATCGTTGGTTAAAAGGACGTGAGAAATTATATCCCCGTTTTTTGTTTCAAATGGAACAATTTTTCTACATTGCTTACCCGGGAATTATTTATATATATGGCTGTGAAGAGATCCCGAAAACTGGGCCATAATTTGTAATCCCCATAAATGAAGCCTCAGTATCTAGGGTCGAACTGGATTGGCGTTCTGGTTTTTCTGCGATGGGTGCTATATATGCAAGAATTTCAGCTTTTATTGAGGACAGACAATTTTTATATACAGATAGGGTCTTACGATATCGGTCCCGCAATTTTGTTTTATCAATGGGTTTATATTTGTCTTCTGAATCCCTACACTCCTCATATGACCGCTTGGCTTGTGTCCAAAGCCATCTCAATTCCACCCGAAGAATTTCCAGTGTATGGCAATTGTTTTCTATTAGAGCTTCGGCTTGTAGGCTTTCGAAATCAAATAAATAAAAATTTTTATTTAATATGGATAACTTAAATTTCAAAAAATAATTGGGTTAAATTTGCCTGCTAGCGATAAAAAATTAGAGTCGTAAATATTGAGTCAAAATTTGTAATATTATTCAAAAAAAAAATTTGTTGTTGATTTTAAGTTGCAAAAACAGCAAAAAATAACTAATAGTTTTTTGGTTCTTTTGATGTATAAATCTTGTTTAAAACCAGATTTTATTGTTGGTTACGTTTGTCATAAGCTATACACACAAACAAGAGTAGAGAGTGAGGTCTCTGCTATTACATTGACGTCTTGTTATGTATGTTTGTGCGTGTTATTAATGTGTTATTTAAGTGAGAGTTTTTTCTTTTTTAATGTTTCTCTTTTACTTACTGTTTGTATATAAATACTAATGCTTCGCTGCTGCAACTGGTTTGCTGTTTTTGATGACGATGAAGATGATGATGATGTTAATGATGAAGATGCTGCTGTTAAATTTTTGGTATTGAAGTTTTCCGTTTTAATTTATGTATTTTAAATATTTTGTTTGTCCCGATTTTTTAATTTTGAGGGTCACACCTTTATTTTGTTTAAAATAAATTTACAAAAAAATTTATCTGGTTCGATGGGACCAAATGTTTGATGAAAACACGTTCATCGAATTTTTTGTATATTATAAAGTTATGTTTTTATATCAGTTTAATTCTATAAGATTTTACTTTAAAAGATTTTTATTTATCATAAATGCTTTATAATTTTACAATAAATGTTTTTTTTATTAACATATATGTTTAAATGTTTTAATGTTCTATTGTTGTAATTTTTTTCAAAAGGTTTTTAAATTTTGTTTTATAATAAAGGTTTTTGATTTTATTGAAATTCACAAAGTTTGATTTAGTAATAAATTTCTGAACTAATATTTTATTCACAACTGGGTTTTAGATTTTTGTCATTTTCACTGTTTTTATCACTATTCACTGCTGTTCACTAAGAATGTCTTCTACGAAGGTTTACTAAGCATTGAGATCATATTACCTTATATGTGTAAGTTTATAAGCATATAAAAAAAGATAAACAAAAAAGAAAAAAGCAATTATCTTATGAGTGGTGGGTGAAAGCAGTGAAGGAACAATTTGATGTTGGGGCATTTATGAACAGTATGTATATATGTATGTATGTAAGTAGGTATGTACTTATATGTGCATGGATATATGTAAATTAAACTGCTGGAAGGATTTTGGTTTAAAAAAATTAATTGTTGTGCGCTGAGGGCGACACAACAACCGTTTTTATTGGTAATTTAAATTAAATAGCAATAATATTCTTAGAACTACCCTAATTTATATCAACAGGTTTGCTGATCACGTCATTCAGGTATTTTGTTGTTATTCTTTGGCTTGTGCAATGCTGTTCAATATTGTTGCTACCTTCCAGAATTTCTGTGTTTTGGTTAACACGCCATATGGGTATCGGATGTTGACTGTTGGCGCGTGCAATGACATTATTGTGAAATAAGGGCTGACTTCATAAATGCAGTTTGCACTGCCACACTGCAATGTGTAGTGTGCACAAACACATTAGACTTAGTTTTGGCAATGTCGCAAGTTCATTATTACATGGCGATGCTTTTTAGTGCGCAACATCTGTAAAATTTGTGCATTGTTTTTTTGTGATTCTTTGGTGCTTGGTATAAGTTTATTTTTACCTTTTTCTTTGCAGTAAGACTAAAAATACATCAAATATTTCAATTTGTAGTAGAAATGGCGGATTTATGGTAAGTTAAAATTTTGTTTATTTAAAATTTGCGTTTTACGATTATTTATGATTTTTTGTATATTTATTCATAGTGATAAAAAGTGGAACCGCGAAAGGAAGAATCTACTGAGGCATGAGCCAGATTTCAGCTGCAGTTTTTGGAAATTTGATAACATCTCCCTTTACGAGGCAAATTATTTAAATGATTTTAACAAACACCTTATGTGCGAGACCAATTGTCACGCCAAAGCGATCGCCGACATCTCTGAAAGAATAATTATTGTAATTTCTAATGCTTTTTGTAACGTAATACCAATACGTCCAATTGTGCGTGAATGCCACCAGGGTTTAATCGCAACCTGCAACTTCTTAAAATTTAAATTATTAATTAATTTTATCAAATTATAACATTTGGTAATAAATACCTGAAATGTACTTTTTTTCATTCGAAAATGAGAATAAAACACATCGTCCTGCATGCTTGCGATAATTTTACAAACATTTTTTTTTTGAAATTTTTCTCCTTAAATTTTTGCTAATTAATAATGCTATACGACGACGCTTTTTTGTTTATAATATTTAGATCAAAGTGCTGCTTGAATTTTTACAATCAGCCAATTTGAAAGCAGTTTTCAAAATAATGATTTTTCTGAATATTCATTTTAAAATACTGAATTTTACAAAAAGTTAATCACACAAAGAACCACAACTTAATCTGTCCAAGGAAAAAACTTTTGCGCGTTCATAAATGTCATTTCATTATTTGACAAAGCAGTACGTACCGCCATAAAACATTGCTTTGCCTTGTAAATGAATTTCATTGCAGTGATGCATTACAAACTCCGTTTATGAAGTCAGCCAAGCTGTTTTATCCGTCGCACATTGGGTTGAAATGTGTCAAAAGTGAGGATTAATTCAAAGTTGAAGTTAATATATTGTAATATGTTTTGGTACCGGGTTAAAGCAGACAAAATTAACCATCAACAGCTGGCAAAAAAATTTTTTCCACGTTGTTTACTTTTTTGTTATACTCTCTCAAAATTTAATAATTTTCGCTAATTAAGTGCAAAGTAGTTAAAAGTGAAAAGCTGCGAATTTCAAGTATATTTTTTTTGTTTGTTTGTTCTAAAATCAAAACCTTTTTTAAATGGATGCTTCAACTTCAGGTATTGAGCTATCTTCTTGATAAATTTTTTTTAGAAAAATGTTGTAGAAATATTTTTAAATTTTTTTTAAATATTATCCCAAAAAATGGGTATTTTTGAAATAAATATAGAGTTAAAAATTGTTATGGATGAGATTGGGTAAAACTGTTTCTATTTTAAATTACTATGGTGTTTCAGCTTGTGGATTCCAAACAAACATTTTGCGTATATTTGCAATTACGCAAAACATTTAACTTTTTTTTTTTTAAATCCCCAGTTGCAGATCAAAACATGCTGCAAACGCAATAGCTTACATTTGTTCATTGTTTTGTTTCTTTTGTTTTAGCTTTCTTTTCGTTACTGTGATTTTTGTTATTGGTGTTGTAAATATGTAACCTAGTATATCAACAACTTATTTTAATGATCATGTATATTAGAGTGGGACGAAAGTGAAAAAGTACAATGATAAGACAAAATGTGGAAAACTCTTTAAATTGCAATAAAAGTTTCCAGTTTTCGAAAATTTCATCGTCAATATACAAATATGTTACATATAATAAAAATCAATACTTTTACTTTATTCTACAAATTGAAGAAAACGGTAAGTCTCAATATTACAAATTGTGGAATAAAATTTTTTTAGTTCAACATACTTAAAATGTCTTAACCCTGGTACGTTTTAATATTTTGATTTTATTGCTGTATCCTGTGGACATGAGATTCATATTGATCAGTTTAGAAATTATTCTCACAACACGGCCAGACATTTCGTTAAGCTCTATCCGGCTTGTTATATGCCTCCCACATTACATAAATTCTTTATTCGCGGGTCAGAAATAGTTACACATGCATTATTGCCAATTGGCCAACTATCTGAGGAAGCTCAAGAAGTTCGAAACAAAGATTTTAAAAATTATAGAGAACACTATGCGCATAAATGCAGTCGGGAGAAGTCAAATGAAGGCATATATAATATGTTTCTACTTAGTTCAGATCCATTACTTACCGCCAAAAGTAAAAGTTATAAGAAAAAAATTCATCATATACCACAGATGGCACTATATTTAATAATTTTGTAAAACACAACAGGTGAAGAAGATGTAAATGATGATGAATATGAAGATGATGTCTATGAAAGTAATGATAATTATGATGAGTGTGAAATATGATGTAATGGTGATTATAAGAATGAAAATTTTGTTGATATGGAGCATAATTAATAAAAAAAATAAATAAATAATATTTATATACTTGATATTTTAATAGAGCATTTAGTACACTATAGTTTGCAATTTAAATCATTAACTTATCTCTTTAGAATCCAAAGTTACACCAAAAATTGTGAACCAAGGAAAGTTTTTCCGAAAACCAAAGCGCTTGACAGGTATAAAAAAATTTTTTAAAAATAATTTTCTTCTCCCAAATGGTTGTTTTTAATCCACCAATAAGTTGTAAAAAAAATGTTTTTTTTTAATACGGCTTCTCTGAATTGATCCTCATTTTGACTATCATTCAACCCACTGTGCGTCGGCTCGTGAGTTACATATATAGATATTGACAAACCTACAAACAACGTCGACGAACTTGTTGAAACTATAGACAAGTTCGATGTTTTCCTAAATAAAATAGGTCAATCAAAATAAATGCTAACTAATAAAAATATATTTTAAAATTAATAAATGTTTGGATAAACAACTTAAACATATTGTGAAATAATTAAATAGTAACACTAAATAAACGCTTACTGCGTAAATATTGTCAAATTAATAAATGTCTGTATAAACAATTTATACATATTGGGAAATAATTAAATATTTAGTGAGAACAAATTAATATTGTAAACTAAGCAGAAACTACATTTAAGCTAGCGAATAAATAAGTAAAACAAATATGTACAAGTTTAGTTTTGGACTTGACTTCTAGTTGTAGGAACGTTTTTAATAAATAAAATAATATTTTTTTAAAAACTCAATCGTGATAATTAAAAATAAAAGTGGCGCAGTCGGTAGGATCCAATAAAAACTATAATTGTGCAGTGAACATTTAAAAAAGTTAACACCACAAATTGTGCAGTGAACACTTAATATTAACACCACAAATAAAACTATAATAGAAAAAGAATTGTGCTGTGAACATTTAAAATTAACACCACAACTGAAACTATAATAGAAAAAGAATTGTGCAGTGAACACTTAGAATCAACACCACACTTAAAATTATAATAAATAGAAAAAATATATATATAATTTGTGCAGTGAACACTAATACAGTGAATACCACAACTAGAAAATAACACAAAATCAGAAAAGACAACAAGCGTTTGACAGCAGAAGAATGGAACAATCTCTAATACCACCCGTAAACTTAGTCGAAGAATTAGCTAGAAGAGAGCTACAACTGGAACAATTGCGAAATGCATATCTGTAACTGCAAGAACAACAACAACAGCAACAACAACAGCAACTTCAGCAACAAAATCCAACAACAGTACAAGGGACAACATTCTGAAGACAATAAATCATCTACCCACTTTTACCGGAACAGGAGAAGTAACGGTAAACAGTTTTTTTTAGCAGCACGGAATATCTCTTGTCAACTATACTGGATGCAAATCTCAAAAAGGAGGCCGTCAGAACAATATTTTACAAAGTTATACAAGGCCAAGCTAAAGATATCGGCATCAATATACCCACACCGGACAACTGGCAACTAATTAAAGAAACCATGAAACTACGTTATAGACCCAGCGTTGAACCACACCAACTATACAGGATGATAGCAAATTAAAGTAAATTCGGTAAGTGAGCTGTTAACCGAAATCCAGAATATTAAGTATTAGTCAGATGAGCTGACAATTTATTATAAGAATGATCATTATATCGATTTATCAAACATAGATAGTTTATTAGTAAACACAAAAAAGAAATGGCGCAAGGGACGTTATTAGATAAAATATATGAAGAAAGGAACATTAATGATATATTAAAGATATTGACAAAGAGAAGGTTTGAAGACAGTTGTATCAGTTCAGAATATAGAAAATACAGGACTAATAAATATGATAATACAAATTCAAATCGTAACTATAATCGAAATCAAAACAAGTAAGAAATTATAGTCGGTCTAGACCGACTATACGATACCTATACCATGGTTTAGATACCCTATCTCTTCGGTCCAACTAATTGGATATATAGAAAATAAGCATAAACCAAATTTGAGTGCCATTGTTATTAATTTTTTTGGCTGCAGATATGAAAAAGTTCATATCGGGTGCTATATTTATATGGGGACTAGGTCGAAAAATGGACCGATCCTGACCATACTTGCTAAAGTCACTTATATTTTGAAAAAATATATACAAACCAAATTTGAGAGAAATCTGTGCAATATTTTTGTTTTTTGATAGATTTAAGTGAAGATCGGGAAGCAGCTCTATATGGGGCCTATGACTAAGAATTGTCCTTAAGGGATTTTTTTTGGACTACTGATTAATGGATACAATAAACACATACAAACCCAATTTGACTAAGATCTATGTTATAGTTTGGATCTTATGGCAATTTATGTTGATATCATAGGGATATCATTTGTATGGGGACTAGGCCTGAACATGGACCGATTTTCACCAATTTTAATAGCGTTAATCCTATGGGCGATAAAAGCTTATATACCAAATTTTCACATTTGCGACCTGTAGTTTGATTACAAGGTTTACATTGACACGCAGACGGATGGACGGACGGACGGACGGACGGACATCGCTAAATCGATTCAGAAAGTGATTCGTAGTCGATCGGTATAATAAAAGATGGGTCTAGGACAAATATTTTTGGTAGTTACAACAGCAGCACAAAGTCATTATACCCAAACCGCAAAGTGGTATAGGGTATAACTATCAAAATAGAGGGCAAAGCAATTTGAATAATAATCATTACAATAATTATAATAGTAATAATAACAATAATAATAATATTAATAGGGATAGACAATTTAATAATTCAGGACGTTATAAGGCCCAGATCAATAGGGATAATAATATGTCAGGACAATTCCAGAATTTTACACAGGCAGGAAACCCTAGGCCAAACTCCGGTCAATATCGCTGGAATCAACCTAGGCAAGACCGAGCTGAAAAGATGGAAGTAGACAATATAGAAAGAATTTATAATAATCCTCGAGTGGCAGGACACCCTAATCATAAGTTTAGCCAAAAGCGCTTAAATTCTGATAGGCAAAGCCCAGAAGGACCTGAAATAAATTATGGAGAAGAAATTAATAATACAGTGTTTTTTACGAAGCAGCCTCTGAATGCCTGCCAAAGATAATACTTAAGTTTGATAATAAAAAATATATAGCATTAATATATACAGGAGCTAGCCTCAGCTTAATTAGTAGTGAAATAGATGATTTCAAGAAAATTAAATTGAGAAGTCCAATAACATTCAATACATTAACAAACATAGATAAAATTAATTATGAGGTACATACAGACGGACCAGATGATTTCAATTTACCTAACAACGCAACGGTTCGTTGGAAAGTCACACCGTTAAGAGGTAGAATGAATGATTTTATAATATATATTGATATATAAAATTTTTTAAATGCGCATATAAATATTGAAAAAGGAGAAATAACACTGACCGGAAAGTGTGTAATTTTTTAAATAAACCATATGATTTTAACCAAATTTGTACCCTCGAAACTAGTGAATTGGATTAAGAAATACTTTCATTAGATCATTTAAATGAGGAAGAGCATAGAGAAATTATAAAACTATTGAAGAGATATAACAAGTTACTATTTAAAGAAGGCGACATATTAACCAACACCACAGAAATCCAACACGAAATAAAAACTACGACACAACAACAAATCAATTCAAAATTGTATAGATACCCACCTCAACACGAAATGGAGGTTAGAAAGCAAATCAAAGACATGGAAGAACAGGTATTATTCAAAAGAGCTACTCAAGATATTCAAGTCCTTTAATAGTTATACCAAAGAAAATAGACAACTCAGGCGAAAAGAAATATCGAATAGTAATAGACTACAGAAAGTTAAATGAAGTTACTATTGATGATAAGTATCCTTTGCCGAATATCGATTCAATATTAGATAAGCTGGGAAGAGCTCAGTATTTTACTACTCTAGACTTGGCAAATATTAGAAGACTAGCTTAACACGGTGTGCTTCGCTACCCCTCATCGTTATAAAATCAAATAAAATAAAAAAAAAATATTTATACATTAACAAAATATTATTTATTGAATTTAGAATTAATTATTGCAATGCTTTAGGATATACAATATTTTTAGTTTGTCCATCTGGAGCATAAACATATAAGTCTGTGGGTTTCCCTGCGTGAGCATGCAACATAAAGCTGTCCATGTGAGAAACATGGATTTGCTAAATTTAAGCCGCAGACTTGAAGAGATTGACCTTGAGCTTTGTTAACAGACATCGCAAACACTAATCGAACAGGAAACTGTAATCGTTTGAAGTCGAATGGTAAATCAGTTGGGATCATTGGAATGCATGGCAAAAGTACATCTGTTCCTTTATATTTGAAAGTTTCACACTGTGAAAGTTTAAGGAAGAATGGTCTGGCTTCCTACAAATCGGAAACAAAGGGACTGGCCCGCCGACATTCGCATGGAATGTATACCTATTTAAGAAAACACCTTATTTAGTAAATCAATCCATGCCAAATATTGAGTTATATGGGCGGGGCCTCGTCCCTTTGTCCACTAACAAACTTTATATAGTCAAGGGCTTAATAGAAGTTATTATGGATTTTAATTTTTCTAAAAATGGCGTGGTCCCGCCCAGTTTTCTTGTAGTACTATTTCTATTAATTTCAATACGATATATACCAAATATCATCGCCGTAGGTTAAAAAATGGCCGAAATATGACGATTTTAAATTTTGGGTTATATGGGCGGGACCACGCCGCTTTGCCCACTAACAACTTTATATAGTTAGGGACTTATTATTTCGCAAAAATATCCTTTTGTGAAAATTTCATGACGATCCTTCCAGTAGTTTAGAAGATATTCCGATTTTTTTTTTCTAAAAAGGGGCGTGGTCCCTCCCACTTTTCTTCTGGTATGTATTTCTATTCATGCCAATACCATATGTACCAAATATGACCGCTGTAGGTCAAAAAATTCCCGAGATATGACGATTTTAAGTTTTGGGTTATATGGGCGTGGCACCGCCCCTTTGTCCAATCAAAAATTTATATATCCTATTCTTCCTTCCAGAGTAACAGTAACTCGCTCTGAAAATTTTAGGAAGATCGGTTCAGGGGTTTGGCCTCCTATAAAGCACAAACAAACACACATTAATTTTTTATATATATATGTAGATATGTAGATTGAAAGCAGATTAATTATAATTTAAGGTAAAATGGGGCGAAACAGGTGGATCTGGTAATAAAAAAATGTATGGCTACCTTACCTGTAGATAAAAAGTTTATAAAACTTTAGGTAAATACATATTACAAAAAAAGTATTTTGTATAGCAAATATTGTTAGTGGTGTAAGTAAGTATCTGAATTAAAAAAAGGGGGCAGTGAAGTGGGCGCGGTTCATAGTTATATGGCGACGTTAACAGTATTAAGAGCAATATACTACCAAATAAAAAAAATCCGTTGGAAGGAACAAATTTGTACAGAGAACAAAAAGTTTAAAACTTTCAAACAAAATTTGGCGTGAAAAGGGGCGTGAAAGGGGGCGTGGCGTAAGAAATGTTTATTTCTACCTCGCCTGGAGTATAATGTGTATACAATTTGAAGTAAATCTGTTAAAAACTATATGGGAGCAATTACTAATTTTAAAAAAGTGGGCATGGTCGAAAAAAGTACCCTATTAATCATGTCAGAGTCCCAGTTAAATGCTGTGAAAATTTCAGGAAGATCTGTCCAGAGGTTTGGTCTCCTATAAGGTACAAACAAACAAATAAACAAAAAAACAAACACATATTCCATTTTATATATATGGATAGAGAAAAAACGGCATTTTTCACCCCACACGGGTTATATGAATTTGTGAGAACGCCATTTGGCCTAAAAATGCCCCGGCAACCTTCCAAAGGTTGATGAACGAAATCCTAAGAGACTACATAATAAAAATTGCGTCGTGTATTTAGACGACATTTTGATATTTAGCACCTCCTTAACTGAAAATATTAAAACTATAGGAGACATATTCAAAGTCCTCGAAAGTGAAAATTTAAAAATATAAATAGACAAGTGTAATTTTTTAAAAAAGGAAACTGAATTCTTACGACACATATTGACGAAAGACGGCATGAAGCCAAATCCAGACAAAATTAAAATAATTCAAAATTTAGGATTACCAAAAACCGAGAAACAGATAAAAAGTTTTTGGGGATTAACGGGCTACTACCGAAAATTCGTAAAAAACTATGCGAAAGATACAAAAATTAATATGAAGGATCCAACTTACGTTGAAGCCTTCGAGAAGTTAAAAACATTAATCAGTACACATCCTATTCTACGTTATCCCGACTTCGAAAAAAATTTACATTGACGACCGATGCATCCAATTATGCAATTGGTGCAGTACTATCACAAGAAGGGCACCCGGTGTGCTACGCTTCAAGAACCTTAAACAACCACGAAAGAAACTATTCTGCGACTGACAAGGAATTTTTAGCAATTATGTGGAGCTTAAACTAGTTTAGACCCTACATTTACGGCAGAAAATTCAAAATTGTAACCGATCACCAGCCAATCAAATACTTACACTCCAAATATAGAGGGAAAGACAAGTCTACCAGGCACCAACGATGGTTACTAAAATTAGGAGAATATCAATTTGAGAGAAAATAAAGTGGCAGACTTCTTAAGTAGAATTGAAAATAGTGAGGACCCTATTTCAGAAAATACCAGTACTGCGAATACCAGTATCTTAAAATCTTTTTCAACAGTACATTCATCCGACGAGGAATTAGGTGATCATTTTTTTTATAAAAGAAGAAATTGTGAATAAGTATAAAACACAAATAATTCTTACAAATGACAAAATAGAAGAATTTAAGGAAACTATAACATAGTGCAGGAAAAATTGATAGATATGTATTCAAATGATAGCCAAATCAAATTCACTAAGTGCACCATGAGAGCACAAGACATTGAGACAGAGGTTGAAGCAGTAAGGCAAGTATCATTATACCATGTTAAAGAAAGCTTACACTCAGGAATCATTGAAACTTATAATAAAATTAAAAATAAAATATATTTCCCAAAACTCATGGAACTAATTAACCAATGTGACATTTGCCAACAGGTGAAGTATGAAAGGCATCCAATTAAATTAAAAATAAGTTTCATTACACAGAAACCCTTCGGACAAAAACCAAATTATACATATTGATACATACGTAATCAAAGGATTTCATTTTTTAACAATAATAGATAAGTTTTCAAAATTTGGAGCGGCGTATCCACTGAGTGATAGAAATCACATAACTTTAATAGAAAAAATTGAAGAACATATTACTAAAATGGGAAAACCCGACAAAATAACACCGGGCAATGAATTTAAGGCAATAAGGATAAAAGAATTGTTAACAGAGCGAGGAATTGAATTACACTTGACAAAACCTAACACCCATACCAGAAACGCTGATGTAGAAAGATTCCATAATACGATTGCGGAAAAATTTAGAATTTTATATCAGACTAACTAAAATTTACCTATACTGCAATTGATTCAACGAACAATTAGAAATTATAATGAAAGGTATCCCTCAAATATAAAATGTACACCAAACGACGTTCAGGAAAGACGTACAGATTTGGAGAAAATTAGACAATACTTAAGAGAAAGAAAAAAATTGATAAACTTAATTTAAAACGAGAAGATTATAGAGAAACAAGACGGAAAGGATTCATTAAAAATTATAAAGCAGTTAGGCATAAAGAACAACCTAAGTACAAAAAGGGACCTTTAAATAACATTCATACAAGTAAAATTAAAAGACCTTTATAACTTTCCGATACGAATAATGTTGATGATACTACTAATGATACCACTGACTAATGGAATGATGACAACAAAACGTCTCACGGAACAAACAGGATTTATAGATATTTACATAAAAAACCAGGAAATTGTTAATGAATCGGGAATAGAAGACATTTTAGACAACATGACGGAAAATATTATTTTAATGAGAGTAGAAAATAAAAATTTACTTCAGTTAGAATTGATTGAAGCTAGAAATAAATTAATGACGCTAATACCGAAACAGAGTAGGAAAGGGCGTGGACTTATAAACAGAATAGGAATTATGTCTAAGTGGTTATTTGGAACAATGGACGAAGAAGACAGACAGAACATACAAAATCACCTTCTAAATATTAATGAAATAACAGAAAACAATAATCAATAGATACTAATTAACGATTATTTTAATGTAACCTTAAATCATTTGAAAATTATTATAAATAATGACAGGAAAATAATAGAAAAGGAAATTAATTCTATAAGTAAATTTATGGAAATGGAAAAAAATAAAAATGTATATTTAGAACAAATGACGAACATACAATTATTGAAAAACAAAACAGAACAGTTACAAGATAATGTAATTTCTGCACAATATAATATTGTACATCTAAATATATTAACAAGTCATGAGATACAAAAGTATGAAATTGATTATAATAAATTTAAACATATACAACTTGGACCGGCACTTTTAAATAACTCTTATCTAATTTTTGGCATTAAAATACCAAAAACATTCGAAACAGTAAAATTAAGATCAATTGTACCTATACCAAATAATGAAAATAATGAAATAGATTATAACATTGAACAAATTTTTGAATTCCAAAATAAAATTTATAAATTTGAAGAAAAACATTTAAAAGATTTAAAAGTAAGCACACATTGTGTAATTAAAAATGATTGTCAATTAATAAAATATAAAATTTTGAAATATTTGAATTAATTATAGATACAATTATAATTAAAAATGCAGAAAATATTAAAATCAATCAAACCTGTAATTCTGAGAAAATTATTTTAATTAATTATAAAAACTGTTCAGTTAAAATTAAAGATTATTTTTTCTCAAATATTGAAGAAAAAATTGAACAAAAACAAATATTTAATAGTATTGAAATATTAAAGAATTTTCCTAATAAAATAAAATTTGAAGAAATTGAAAAAGAACATCAATCTAATGTAAGAAATATCAAAAATGTTAATTATCATAAGAAAATAACATACAGTTGTAAAATTTTTATTATAAATGTAATAGTTATCATTATTAATATCATTTTTTTTTAAACATAAACATATAACTGTAAAATTAAATAAAAGAATTCAGGAGAATTCGAACTTAAAGGGGGGAGTAGTTACATATATAGATATTGACAAACCTACAAACAAAGTCGACGAACTTGTTGAAACTATTGACAAGTTCTACGACTTCCTAAATAAAATAGGTCAATCAAAATAAATGCTAACTTATAAAAATATATTTTAAAATTACTAAATGTTTGGATAAACAACTTAAACTTACTGTGAAATAATTAAATAGTAACACTAAATATACGCTTACTGCGTAAATATTGTCAAATTAATAAATGTCTGTATAAACAATTTATACATATTGGGAAATAATTAAATATTTAATGAGAACAAATCAATATTGTAAACTAAGCAGAAACTACATTTAAGCTAGCGAATAAATAAGTAAAACAAATATGAAAAGTTTAGTTTTGGACTTAACTTCTAGTTGTGAGAACATTTTTAATAAATAAAATAATATTTTTTAAAAACCCAATCGTGATAATTAAAAATAAAAGTCGTGCAATGCTGTTCAATGCTGTTGGTGGGAATTTACTACCTTGCAGAATTTCTGTACGCCGCGGCGCGCCGGATATTGACGATTGGCGCGTGTAATGGTATTGTTGTGAAATAAACTGATTTGTTGGATTTGCAGAAGACGCAACGTCAGCAGAAATAATTTGGGTGTTTTTAAATAGCTATTTTAAATGTATTTTGTGGTAACTTGTATGTGTGTATGAATGAATGTATGTATGTATGAATGTATGTTTTTATTAGAGTAAACGAAAAATGATTAACACAAAAAGGAAAATTATAAACTATACATAAATATATAGTATGTGAAAAAAGAAGATATTGAGTAGGTAATTGATTATATCCCAAAAAAAAGTATTCCAAAAGTTAAGAAAGAAAAATATTAAATAAATGATTTTGTTCGAATAACCAAAAATGAAAGTATTTTTGAAAAAGGTTATATGTACATCAAATTAGTCAGCGGAAGTAATTAAAATTAATAAATTTTTAAATACTTTTTATATTATACACTACTTGCAATAAACATGATAATACTTCTTATGCTATACTCTCAAAAGCTTACAATAAATGGTGCCGCTTTGCATCCATGCTAAATATTAAAATTAAAAATCCATAATATTAATAATTCTTTGTTGTTAATATATTTGTGGTTAACCTCTTAGTACACATTACTGTTTTAAACATCCCATACCAATAATTTGTTGTGGTTAAATTGTATTAGGGTGAATCATAAAAAAATTTACTTGTAAAAAAATCATATAATTTTATAAACCGCCCTAATTCTTTATTGAAAACTCCTCCAAATAAGAAAACCCACCACAAACTGTACGTTTGTGAACATGATAAAATGGATCAATAGAATTCAACGCATTGATTTGATTTAGAAACCCCATAAATATACTACATATGTCCTACCTGCTATCAAGCTCAGATGATGATGATGATGAAAGGGCAGCTTAGATTAAATTAGATTATTTTAAGTAGGCTCTCCGCACTGCGACCAGTCTGATCTTTTGTGCAGCCTATGGATGTCCTAAAGATTAAGGCTTTTTATAAAGCCAATTAACCTATTTGACAAAAGACACCGTATGTCCCGGGGGATAGAGTGTATCCTCCAAGTGCAAGGGTTCTCTTGCCACTTAGTCTCGGACATTCGCAGAGAAAATGTTCAGCCGTTTCCAGCTCATGTTCGCAGACCATACATGTGTCCGTAACAGATTGACCTTTTATTATTAGATGGGGTCTAAGATTACAGTGTCCAGTAAATAATCCCGTCAAGGTCCTTAAGTCCTTCTTGTCTAGGGAGAGTAGTCTTTTCGATTGAACACTGGATGGAGTAATAAATCTCTTAGCCTGCCGCTGGCCGGAACTTTTGTCCCAGTGTTCGGCAAATCGTGATTTCCTCCATTTCTTAATTTTTTCTCTGATGTATTCCATTGGAACACCAAAGAATAGTTCCAGACCGATGAAAGGACGACGAGCCCCCCGATTGGCCAGGCAATCCGCACTTTCGTTGCCCTCGTGTCCTTCGTGTCTTGGAATCCAGCATAAGGTTAGTTCGTTGCATCTGCCTAACTGGTTCAGCAATTCGATGCATTCAGTCAGGCATATATAAATAGCAAAAACCTCCGCTTGGAATATGGATAAGTATTTTCCGATGGGTAAAGCTCGTTGGAAATTGGGACTTAGTATGCCCACGCCCGTGTCCCCATTTGATTGTTTTGAGCCATCTGTGATCCACACTGGAGAACCCTGTTCCGGTTCCCAGGTCCTATTGGTCCACATGCTCCGTTCCCATATCGTTGTCTTAAATTCCCTGACAAATATTTTCTTTGGCAGCATTGTGTCCGTGACCCTCGCCACCGCACTCTAATTTTTTTATCACCGATTTTTAAAATTTTAACGCCTTTTTGTAGCTAATATATACAGATTAAGGTAGCCAAAAAATTAGGTTAAACTATTGCTAATTGTGTGCGTGGCATGCTGTCAAACTCAACTGTTTTTTTTAATTTCAGAAAAAGGCGATTTTTTTTTGTTTTTTATCAAAAATAAATGGTTACTACGCGCAAGATATCGTCGATAATGACCTGCGGTCTTTTTTATAATGTTCGTAGGATTATAGTCTTTAGTTGTTGTAAGTGGTCACAGCTCTACCGTTTAATATAAGGGACGTTATGAAATATTTATGAAACTATATTATTCTCAAATTTCAACTTTAGTGGAATAGAACTTCTAGGGAATAAAAGGGAACAAGAAACGTATACTACCAGGAGAAAGGTGAAAGTGTCCTATATATACTTTTGCACCCGTGACGACCCGTGGGTAGAACACTTTTTCATTTTAATAAAATTACTCTAAAAAAATTCAAATTACGATAATTTAAACAGCCCTATAAGTACTCGTATACAATGGTGTATTAAATTTCTGCTTTAGGTATTTTATAGCTTATAATAGTCATTATTTGTTCTTTACCATAATACATTTGTAAGTAAGAATGTCAATACACAGTAGATGTAATTCATTAGTAACCTGCTTTTTTTTTTTATTATCATACCTTTTTTATACCTTTTTATTTTACCTAACAATGCACTAATGCAAGTAGTAAAGAAAACACACACAGGTAGTTCATTTGTATAGTGGGTTTTTTATATATTATTTTAGGTAGTAATGCACTAATGCCATTTTCTTACCTTTTTATTTTACCAAGAAAAGTAGTATGATGAGAAGGCTTATAAGGCTTATAAGAAAGCGACATTTGAAAACAAACTCAATTGCTCTAATATATTTCAGCAATAACAGTCGCAAATAAAAATATTCAGAAAAATATGGAGAGCTTCAGTTATAAAGAACTCGCCGAAGAATATATTAGAAACAAAAACCAGGAAGATGTTCTTAGTTACGTTAAAATAAAATTAAACTTAAATTCGTGTAGCACCGAAATACAAGAGCAATTATCTAATTTCGTCAAAGCACTAAAAAAGCGCTACAAAGAAGTTAGCTACAGTAAACAAAATTTTTATATAAAAAATGCAAACTGGTTAGAAGGCCAACTTACTGTCGCTGCAGAAACAGCAAAGCAAGATAAGGCTGGAAGACCACGCAAATTATTGGACAACTGCAGCGATAGATCTAAGAGGCGGAAACTTAAAGATGTTAACGATGAACTTGGTTGTACAAATATAAAAGAATCTTTCCTACATCTATTACGATCACAGAACAAATTAACAAAAGTGGATATTATTGAAAAAGTTTTTAAAGCTAGTCCAGTGAGAACAAAACGGATTTTCTGGATTTGAAATTAACAAAACAGCAATATATTCAGCTCAGATTGAAAAAGGCTCAAATATGTATCCAGCATATCATCACATAACCGCTGCTAAAATGGACTGTTTGCCATCAAAGGACACTATTACAATCACACCAATTTCGGCAGAGGTACGACTACAATCTCTACTTGATCACACAGCCGAACGCTTGCTTCAATCAATAAAAGGAAATGAGTTAAAGAAATATGGAAACACAAAGCTAATCCTTTTTTGTAAATGGGGATGTGATGGACAGAAACAATACAAACAACTAGTATGTGAAAATATTTCGGACTCAGATATGTTCATGGTATCATTTGTACCATTGCGATTGAAAAAGATTTTGGAAGATTTAGGCCAATCAAATTTGAATTCAAAAAAGAATCTCATGTTGCCATTAACAAAGAAGTTAGTGATATCAAGGCCCAAATTGCAACACTACAGCCATTACAATTACAGTTAGATGGGCAGCAAATTGAAGTAAGCTACCAATTAGTGCTGACAATGATAGATGGAAAAGTAGGTCAGGCTTTGACTAACACGAGGGCTGCATCCAGCTGCATTATATGCCAAGCAACATCAAGGCAATTATTATTATTATTATTATTTATTTATTTATTTAGTCTATGGAATCATCCTTACAGACTACTTAAAGTATACATTTATATTATAATTTATATATATAATTAAACATTTAACAAAATTGATATATAAAATTTATTTAATTCAGTTAATTTAATACATTTAAGTGTAATATAATATCTCATCTCACAATATCCAAACTTTTATTAAAATCAATAAACTGATACAGAAAATAAACTCATCACAAATTCTACGAAGTGGATTAAAATTAGCATAGTTTGTACAATAATATATGATAGTTAGAAAGTTATAATTTCTTGATGATCGAAAATGAATATTTATATTTATTTTGTTGATAAGAAATTCAGATTTAAGACTACCATTTAACAGTTTTAACAGAAAGTCTGCGACTTTTCAATGTAGGAAGCTTAATTAGAACCAGACGATTTTCATAAGATGGCAACCTCATATTAGGATCCCAGCCCAAACCACGAATACAAAATAACAAAAATTGTTTTTGAACTGCTTCAATTTTGTTCGAATGTATATGATATTGCGGATCCCAGACTACAGACCCATATTCGAGTATTGGTCTAACCAAGGTAGTAAACAATTGTTTACACCAGTAGCTTTGTTTATTGTTAGCGAAATATGACTTCTAACGTCTAATTTTTTATCCAGAAGTACGCCAAGGTCATTGAATGAATCCACTAAATCAAGCACAGCATTATTCATGATATACCGACCATTAATTGGAATTGATCTTGTAAAAATCATGTATTTGCATTTTTTGACATTTAGGTCCATATCATTCTGTAAAAGTGATTGTTGATCAAGATTGTTGAGGGTAAAAATTAACCTTTACATCATCTGCATACATTAATAGTTGAGTGTTTAATTACAGAAGGAAGATCATTTATAAATAGCGTAAATAAAAGAGGTCCCAAGTGACTACCTTGAGGTACACCAGATAATACTTTTATGTTGTTGGAATACGAGTTACGAAACTTAATACATTGTGTTCTGTCTTTTAAATATGATCCAATCCATTTTATCAGCAATATACCAAAGCCCATTCGGTCAAGCTTAAACAACAATAGATCATGATTTACTTTATCGAATGCCTTGCTAAAATCATTATAAATAACATCTGTTTGTTTCATATTAATAAAACCATAATTTACCTCTATAAGTCGAAATAACAGCTTTAGATCCAGACTTAAAGAAGGGAATAATAAATGATTCTTTCCAAATGGGAAGAAAGTAACCCAATTTAAGGGATATGTTAAACATATAAGTCAAAGGAATATACAATAAATGTGCGCAGCGCTTTAAAATGCAACTAGGAACACCGTCAGGACCAGCAGCATACGACAATTTTAATTTTGTCAGGGCATTCAGAACTGTATGTTGATTGATGGATGGTATATTAATAATTGAAGATTCCGATATTATGTATGGATACAGATTATTGTTATTAAATTCTATCGAAGAATAAGTTGATGCAAAAAAGTCTGCAAATATATTACTTATGGAGTTATCATCTGAAGATTCTAAATCACCGTACTTCATAACCGAAGGAAAGTCCGCAGTACGTCTTTTAGAATTAGTAAATTTATAAAATGATTTTGGATTATTTTTTAGATTATTCCTTACTTTAATTAAATAGTTATTATAGGCCAATTGATTAGCAATAATAAATTCCGATCTTGATAACGAGTATTTCTTATAATCTATCAATGTTCCATATTTTCTATAATTTTTGTACATTTAGTTTTTCTTATTTTTAAGTTGAGATAGATGTTTTGTATTCCAAGGAATTAAATTAAACCAAATCCCGACAAAATCATTAGATAATACCGATGCATATGAATTTGGATTATCACCACTACATGCCAGAATACGACTTATGGAACACATACTAAAAATCAGTTATGATTTAGATTTCGGGTCTTCAGGATCAATAAGAAACAACGAAACCAACAAAGAGTTAAGAAGTTCAAAAAAGAAACATGTTCACGTTGAATATCGCAAATTTGGATTGATTATAGATCACCCAAAACAAGGGTCAGGCAATACAAAAGATGGCAATACCGCAAGAAGATTCCTTTTAGATCCAGAAGCAGCATCTGAAATAACAGGAGTGGACTTAAACCTTATTTTCAGATTTAAAATAATCCTAGAAGTACTTGCGTGCAATGAAGAAATTGACTCTAGAAAATTTGGAGACTATGCTAAGGAAACTGCAAAAATATATACAACCAACTACCCATGGAGAAATATGTCTGCAACAGTTCACAAAATCCTTTATCATGGAGAAGATGTCATTAAATATCATTTGGTGCCACTTGGAGATCTATCAGAGGAGGCTCAGGAAACAAGGAATAAAGATTATAGAATATTATAGAGAGCACAATGCTGGAAAAATTTCACGAAATTCCACAAATGAAGATCTATTTAATATATTATTGGCAACGTCAGATCCGTTCATCTCCAGTATTCGAAATCAGTGGAAAGTGGAACATCGGGATTTGGCTGAAGAAGTCAAAAAACTACTAAAGAACAGAAATAACACAGAACAAAATATGAAATATTTCCAATCAATATTTGAGTCAAATGAATAATAATTATAATTGCCTTTCATTGTTATTTAAGTACGAAAAACATAGTTTTAGTAAAAAATAATAATAAACGGAACCTACCATTGTTACAAATGCAATTAAAATCTATTGCAGTTTTTATTTTTAAAATGTTTTTTAAAATTATCAAATTTGACAGCAAAAAATAATAAATTTTTCTGTAGTAATAGCAAGGTTTTTAGATAATATTATTAACGTTTTTTTTTAAGTGTAAATATACTTTGAGTGTAAACAAATTTGCAAATTTGACGACAAAAAATTTTTAATTTTTCAATAATAATGGGAAAATCTGCAGTTGATTTTACTATTTTTTTTTTAGTGTAAAAATTTTTTTGAGTGTAACATTAAAAAATCCCATTATTACAAAAAATGTTTATAATTGTTATTAAAATCCAAATATTACGTTTTTTAATAAATAAAAAAATAAACACATTTCATTCTAAAAGTAAAAAAAAAATCAAAAGTTCAACTTTGACCTAGAATTCCTTAAAAAGTCCTCAATCAATTTTAATGTAATTAAAACTGAGTCAAGCCGAACAAAATATCTATCCATTAAAAAAAAAATATTTTGATCGGTTCAAAAGTTACAGAATTTTGGCCAGTGAAAAACGATTTTCAGCCACTGTGCACCGGGTCGTTGGAAAAGAGTCTAGCCACTCTCATGTGACCCTTTATGTCACCGTCTTTCATGCTATCAGATTCTTGAAGTCGTACGGCACTCATGCATACATCTTCGATGACCGAAGTGTGCAATGGTGTGAAGTTGAGCATGGCGCCGATGGCATCGGTTGGACTCGTTCTAGTTGCCCCGGTGATACCAATACAGGCAATGCGATACACTTTGCTCTGGATTGCCTTAGCATTCGTTTGTTCCACCTTTGGCCACCATGCAAGAGCAGAATAGGTAACCATTCGTTTCACAATAGTCTTGAACGATCGGTAGATCATGTGGGACTTTAGGCCCCACGTTCTACCAAATACCCTCTGACAGGCGTATAAAGCCCTATCAGTATGGTATTCGATGGGTTCATGGATAGCCCTTTATTCTGACACTAAATGAGGTTATAATTCAGAGCTTGCTGCATGCGCTCCGATATTGTGTTCTCATCGAAACGGGTGACAGAGATCACAAGGTCGTCCGCATAACCGAAGGTTCTAAATCCTAGTTTAAGATCCCCCAGTAATTCATCTATGACCAAGGTCCACAGCAGTGGCGACAGAACGCCTCCTGAGGACAGCCCCTAGTGGCATTTAGTGGCATGGTCCTAGACGTACTGCATATGCTCAGTGTGATGACTCTAGATTTGAGCATCTCTAGGGTCCAGTTGATTATGATTGGAGAAACATCTTTTCTCAACATGGCCTCTTCAATTGCCCTACACGACGTATAATCGAAGGCGCCCTGTGTATCAATGAAGGCACAGAGAGAAATCTGTTTGACATCAAGTGCCTTTTCTATCATTGTGACAACATTGTGGACAGCTGATTCCGTGGATCTACTCTGTTGGTAAGCAACCTGTAGTTCATGAATGGGTTTGCGTGCCAGGTAAGTGTCCCTGGTATGATGGTCTAGAACTTTTTCCATAGTCTTCAGAAAAAAGAACTTAGACTAATCGGTCTATATGATTTAGATAGCTGTTCGGATTTCCTGCCTGCCTTGGGGATAAATACTAATTTTACTTCTCTCCAGATTGATGTCAAAAAACCATGTAGAAGACAAGATTTGAAAAGTTTAGTCAGTTGTGGGATGATGATATCCATCCCTTCCTGCAGTAAACATGGATATATATTTTCCGGACCAGGTGATTTGAATGGAGAGAAACCATTTATCGCCCATCTGACCCGATTCTTCTGAAAAATGTCCGCTAAACCTATGTTCCTTTTAGTCAGGGGGGCTTTCTCGACGATTGGTAGGGACCTGTTATTGGGGACACATCCTGGAAAGTGTGTTTCCAATAGAAGTTCACAGGTTTCTTCCGGAGATTCAGTGTATGAACCGTTTGATCTCTTTAAGGTACATAGACCATTAGTATGATCCTGAGAGAGGGCATTTTGAAGTCGCACAGCTTCTTCTCACAGTAGCTCTGCCACGTGGTCCTTTTGGATTTGCGTAGTTCCTTGTAGTATTCAATGAGGGCTATTTTATAGGCGTTCCAGTCACCATTAAGCTTAGCCTTATTGAATAATCTTCGAGCATTACGTTTGAGCCTTTCCAGCCCATCATTCCACCATGGGACATCTATCCTAGTCGTCCTCGTCTTTAATGGACAGCTCTCTGTATATGATGATACGTTCTATTGTTGGTCAGATGCCTCAAAATCAATTTCCCTAGTGCTTCCTATTAGCCCTTCAGAATGATTGGCATTGTTACCCAAATGGTATCGAAAATTATCCCAGTTAGTCTTCCTAGGATTTCGAAAGTACTGATCAGTGTCTAGGGAACTAACCATGTCAAAAACACTATGTTGATGGTCTGACACAGAGAGTCCACCAGAAGCATGCCAGTTCGAGATGGCGGAAGATAAATTGGAACTGGTAAAAGTAAGATCTAAAAACCTCTGTCCTGATTGAGTTCCTAAATGTCGCTTCGTTACCCCTGTTTGCAATGTTCATGTTGTAGTTACAAATAAATTCAAAAAGATACTCACCATGTTTGTTTGTATTACCACTGCCCCAGGTCGTATGGTGCGCGTTGGCATCGCAGCTGATGCAGCTAAGATTACGTATCTGGCAATATTCCACGAGGGATATGACTTCCTTTGTGGGTGTTGTAACCGCATCGCTTGGTAGATAGGCAGAGGCCAGCACTGCTTCATGTTCGCCAGCTAGAGAGGGCACTTTGGCCCGAATTACGACCAGATCCCCTGAGACGAATTCTGAAATTGGGTCTGGGTCTTGGTTGTCGAGAATCGTATATAATCTTACCATGGTTGTCGTTGAGCCTTTTAATGACTTGGGCATTTACCCATGGTTCCTGGATGAACGCTATATCCAGGATATCAGTCGTGAACCTTCGGCTGATCACATGTGATGCAACCTTTGCGTGGTGAAGGTTCACTTGTATGCACTTGAGGTACCTTTTATGATTGCCATTAGAGGAGGCATTATGATTTTGTTGGCTTAGAGGCACGTTTTACAATTTTCTGCCTAGAATTCAGCAGAGCTGCCTCTTCGTGAGTTCTGCTGGTGGCCTTCTTTTTGAGCGGGCGCCTGAAGGAACGGGACTTGACAATGTCTTTCGAACAACTGGGCGTTATATCCAATTTGGAGTTCTGGGAAGCTCCCGTTTGGTTTTTGGCCACAGTTGTTGATGTGGTTGTCTTCGTCTGCTTGGGTATGAAATGCTTTGCCTCACTTTGTGGACGAGTGGGTCTTATAAGCACTGAATTATACCCCTAGTTCATTGAGTGGTTCAATAGTTTAAGCACTTCTGCTGATATAGGGACAATGAGTTCAATTACAGTTCCTTTTATTGCCCTTTTAAGCACTTTCTAGTACTCAACCGAAGGATCACTATTCTGGCCCTCAATCAGTCCAAGTATAGTTTCAGTGGACATGTCAGCCTTTTCGTGAATATACCACGAAAATTTTCGCCTTTGGGACTTCGTCTTCGGCGACTACTTTCAATACAGCATTGCTACATGGCTTAAGATTCGGGACATGTGTCCTGAGCCACTGCGCCGTAACGTTGTCCCGACAGACGAAATTGAGCCATTCTGGTTTGAAGGAGCAGCCAGCAAAACTGGGCTTAATCGACCCCTTGAGCTGTACGTTTGACCATCTAGTGTTCGGAAAGTCGGACGGAATTACGCCAATTTTTTTCCGATTTTATTGTGTCTTTGAGAGATGCAATTGTCTGATTTTGCGAAGCTATTGGCGGCGTTGGGTTGGATATACCCGGGGTACCATTTGCTGCATTGCATGTGCTATCATTTTCTGGCACTTCTGCGGTTCGTTTTGGTGGGTGCCTAGTTTTGGGTGGAGTGGATCCGTCGAACGTAAGCTCACGCACTTCACGGCCTTCGCGCATAGGCATTTTACATAGCGTGCGAGCCACTAGAATGTCGATTTCTTCATCAATGTACATTTTTAGGCGCTTCCAAGCAGCTCCAGGGAGCTTAATCTTGTCGCACTTAGGTTCACTATTTTCGCCAGTTATATTTGGTTTCACGTATTCCTCAGGCTGAGATTTTAGCAGCTCATCCTCTTCCGTATCCATGGTTTTGGTTGTACTGTCGAGGCCTTGAGCCTCATTAGTGACAGCCGAATGATCCATGTTGACCATGTCTATTAAATTTGTTAAGTTAATATTATTAGGTTCCATCTGTAAATAAATAAGAAAAGGGATTAAAGAATGACGCATAGGTAGCAGCGCCCTTTGCTACCAGCGGGCTATATAAGTTAAGGTACGGAAGTGCAATCATGCCAAATTCCTGGCAAAATTAAAATATTTGCAAAATGTGCGCTGCACGCGCAACAAAAAACATTAAAATTAAAATATTAAATTCATAGCAGACGCTATCTTGCATTTTGTTTAACATTCCGTTCACATGAAATGTGAACCCCAAAATATTTCTCTAAAAATGAGCGCTGCACGCGCAATAAAAAAATATTAAAGTTAAAATATTTAACGTGCCCCAGACGCTACCTTGCATTTTTGCTTTTACCTTTCCGTTCACATGAAACGTGAATCCATTTTGCTGATAAGCAAAATTGTCTTTGCTAAATCTTTTCATGAAGTTGTAGACCTCTTTATTTGGATAACAATAGTCAGTTCAATTTTGGCATTCAACTCAGCTCGCATAGCGAGATAAATATTTTGTAAAACATTTAAATAAACTTTATGAGCAATTTGTAAAATAATAAACTTTATGAATAATTTGGAAAATAGTAAAATTAAATAAGTTAAAATATTAAATATTAAAATATTAAAATAAAGTCAGTACCAGCATTTAATCTTTGTTTCAATAATTTGTCGGAATGGGGCAGGAAATTAATTGGCGCCCAACAACAACAAAATAATAACAGTCACCATACAGTGAAAAAATAGCAGTCACCATACAGTGAAATAAATAACAGTCACCATACAATGAAAGTATATCAGTCACCATACAATGACCACATAAAAAATAAAAAAAACTAGTCCTTAAAGTCAAAGTCATTAAAAAAAACCACAACAAAAACTACAAACTAAAAATTAAGGCAAGAGACAAAAGCCATAACACAGTGCTAAAAAAGCTCAAATTAAAATAATAATTAAACAAAGAAAGTCACAAGACTGTGAAAAAACCCAAAAGTTTAAAAAGAAAACTGAAATAAAGCCGAGGTAAATCCCAACTGCCAAAGGAAGGAGCCTAATTTACTTTTATCCTACAAGTCATATTACTGCAGCTGAGGAGCAACATGAGGAATTATTTTTAAGCATTAGAATTAAAAACTTGTGTTATTTTATTATCCTACCATTTTGTTTAAAATTTTTTAAAAAAAAATTAGAATTAGAATTTATAAAAAATTGGCCTACATAGTTTGGATTTTAAAATAAATTTTAATTTTATAAATTAATAAGCAATAGTTTTCAGAATTAGAGATTTTTTTGTGTGTGTGATCTTTGATAATTTCTCAAAAGTTTATGGACAGTGAAGAAGTGGTCAGAAGAACAGAGGAACTTTCAGCTAGGATAAGAGCGTTAGTAATTTCTGACAGGCAAGTGAAAAACACAGTAAGAAATACGGATAGTATGGACCCAGAAAATTTAAGAGTACTTTTAGATACTGCCATTCAGCAGGCTGTTCAAAGAACCAAAGAAGAATTTCAAACCACTATCAATGATCTGACTGCTAGGTTAGTAGTTTACAACCACCGTCTGTTGTCGAAGAATACAGAGAGATAGAAATCAGACCAGGTGTGCAGTGTGATGAAACTCTAGATATAGTTAAGTCGGTCCCTGAGTTTAGAGGTGAATCACAAAGATATGTTTCATGGCGCCAAGCCGCTATCACAGCGCACAAGCTGTTCGAGCCTTACCAGGGAAGCTCTAAGTATTATCAGGCGGTAGGAATCCTTAGAAATAAAGTCATAAAGAGCGCAGACGCTGCACTAAGCGCCTATAATACGGTTCTTAATTTTAGGGCCATTATAGCTAGACTAGATTTCACTTATATGGACAAGAAGTCCATATTTACGTTAGAGCAAGAGCTCTCTACACTCAAGCAGGGTCAGAAAACAATTATTCAATTCTACGATGAAGTAGAACGGAAACTAACAGCTATTATTAATAAAGTTATAATGTCCAATGAAGGCGATAGTGCTTTAATTAGGTCTTTTAATCAAAAATACAGAGACGATGCACTACGAGTTTTTGTCGCTGGACTTAGGAAACCGTAATGCGACACACTTTTCTCGTGTAAGCCTTCTGACTTACCGACTGCGTTGACTCTAGCCCAAGAGCTGGAAACTAATCAAAACCGGTACCACTTCGCAGCCGTTTATAATCATGGGCTTAATAAAACTCTACAAAACCCTCTGGCCCAACCACTCCCAAGACAAAAAGCTAGGCGAAATTTTTTCAATCAGCAACCGGCCAACCCACAAGCCGCTCCAGGCTACTTTGGGCAACAAAATGTGCCAAATTTCCAAAATCGTCCTCGGCAACCTTTCAATCAGTCGCAACGTCATTCTAATTTCCAATTTCATCCAAAATTTCGCAGTTTCGGACAAAGTTCAGCCCAAGACACAATCCAACAGGGTTTTAACCCTACGCAAATTTCGCAACCAATCGATACCGATGTAAGCATGCGAACGGTGCAAAGCAACAATTTTCGAGGATTTCAAACTCAAAAAAGGGACATAGCGTCAGATAAACAAATACCTAGAAAAATTCAAAGAATTAACCATCTCGAACATGAAGTCCCACAAAATGAATTTTTCGAAGAAGCTTCCAATTATCAAGGAAACCCAGATGTCCAACCTTATCAAGATTTGCCAGAAAATCAGTCACATACTGACCCAGTCTTTGAAGATGAAGTAAATTTTTTAGGGGTGGATCAGTACTCCCCTATATCGGAAGAATGATAGGTGGCAAAAACATAAAACTCCTAATTGACACTGGCGCTTCGAAAAGCTATATGAAAAACTTACCCGGACTGAAAAACATAGTAAAATTAGAGAATCCTTTCCTTGTAAAATCTATTCATGGAGCCGACATAATTACCCAAAAACAAAAGTAAACGTCTTTAATAAAACAGAAACCTTTTTTATTCTTCCGAATTTATCTCTTTTTGATGGCATCATTGGATTTAGTTTCATAAAATGTATGAAAGGGGTTATCGACACTAAAAACGACATTATCCACTTTGACGTTGGTCAAGAAAGGTTAAATTACCTCGCGCTAGATATGGTTAATGCCTTAATTAGTGACGTTGGCATTCCAAAAAGCGTTGAACAGGTCTTTTGCAAAAAAATCAATGAAAACTCTGTCGTTTTTGCAAACCCAAATGAAGCTTTACCGTACAACACTAAAATTTCAGCTTCAATTAGGACTATAGACCAGGAGCCAATATATTCCAGGTATCAATCGTACCCAATCTCAATGATAGAGTTTGTGAATAAGAGGTGAAAGAACTTTTAAAGAACGGCATAATAAGGACGTCTCGATCACCCTACAATAGCCCAGTTTGGGTTGTTGATAAAAAAGGTTTGGACGAACATGGCAAACCCAATAGACGTCTAGTATTTGACTTTACGAAGCTTAACTCTAAAGCTATTCTAGGCAAGTACCCGACACCTGACCCGTCTATTATCCTTTCAAATCTCGGAAGTCTAAGTTTTTCACAACTTTAGATTTAAAAAGTGGGTTTCACCAAATTAATTTGGTTGAGCGTGATCGCGAAAAAACCGCTTTTAGCGTAAATAATGGTAAATATGTGTTCTGCCGTTTGCCATTCGGGCTTAAAAATGCGCCCAGTATTTTCCAGAGAGCTATTGACGACGTTTTGCGTGAAGAAATAGGGAAATCCTGTCACGTTTACATTGATGATATCAAATTATTTTCTGACTCTGAGCAGAAACATATTGATGATATCGATAGAATACTCAAGAAGCTCTACCACGCTAACATGAGGGTGTCATTAGAAAAGTCAAAGTTTTTCAAAACATCTGTAGAGTACTTAGGGTTCATTGTATCCACCGAAGGAATAAAGACCTGTCCAAAAAAAGTCGAAGCTATCGTAAAATATGAAGTCCCTAATACGCTGAGAAGCCTAAGGTCATTGTTAGGTTTGTCGGGGTATTACAGGAGATTTGTCCAGGACTATGCAGCCATCACGAAACCGCTTACTAAATTTCTACGAGGCGAAAATGGGCATGTTGGTATTCTCCAACCTTTTTTTTATAAACCTGGCAAGGACAATGTAGTCGCCGACGCTCTGTCCAGGCAATTTGTCCATGTTATGGAAGATTCTGCATCTACAACTTCACTCGAAGCATGCGGAAGCGAAATTTCGCTTACATAAATTATACCCGCTGTTGAAAATCCGATTAACTGTTTCAGAAACCAAATTATTTTAACCGAAGGTGCTGAATGTAGAAAAGAAACGGAGATTATTTACAAAGACCGTGTTCGACACCATGTTACATTCAACGAAATTGAAAATCTTTTAGCCACGGTAAAATATTGTGTGAATCCGCAGGTGGTTAACGTAATTCATTGCGACCTGTATACGTTAGCCCAAGTTCAACATCTCCTCATAACAAACTACCCATCTGTGAAATTCCGGTACACGAATAAATTTGTGACCGATATCTTCAATCCCGATGATCAAATCGAAATTTTAACAAACGAGCACAATAGGGCACATCGTTCAGTGTCAGAAAACACAAAGCAAGTCCTTCAAGAGTACTATTTCCCTGATATAAAAAAAAAAGCTTAGAGAAATTACGAAAAATTGCAAGGTTTGTCGTCAAGCAAAATATCAAAGACATCCCCAAAGACATAAACTGGGTTAAACCCCCATACCTTCCCTTCCGGGTGAGATACTTCACATTGACGTTTATAACACCGACAAAAATTTTTCTTGACTTGTTTGGACAAATTTTCAAAATTTGCCATAGTAAAACCCATAGCCTCAAGAGCAATAATTGATGTTAAACCAGCACTCATAGAAATTTTGAATTTTTTTAAAGGTACAAAAACCATAATTTGTGATAACGAAAAATCCCTGAACTCACAAACCATAAAATCATTAGTCAAAAATAACTTCGATGTTGAAATTTACACAACCTCACCAATGCACAACTCTTCCAACGGCCAAGTTGAAAGGTTCTACGGAACACTAACTGAAATCGCTAGATGTCTTAAATTAGAATGTGCTTTCGAAGACACGATAGAATTAGTCCTAATGGCCACCACGAAATATAATAGGTCAATTCACTCAACCACCGAACTTAGACCAATCGATATATTCCAATCTATATCGGATGAGTTAAGAGAAAAAATTCAACGCAAAATACTGGCAAAGCAAAAGGCTGATCTTAGTTATCACAATAAAAAAACCGTAGTTAAAACATACAGTCCCGGACATAAGGTTTATGTTAAAGTAAATAAACGTCTCGGGAATAAATTTAGTAAAACGTTTGTCGAAAAAATAGTACAGCAGGATCTAGGGACAACCGTAAAGATTGATAATAAAATAGTACACAAGGATAACATTCGCTTCCTTATTACAGCACCCTAATACTTACAACAATTATATCCATATATCCCGATAGCAGATGGAAATGTAGCAATCTTTGACGCTTATCAAGTTCTGGCCCATGTAACAGACCTATTAAATTTTACAACCATAGCAGATGAGACTAGAAACCTAACAGATCTATTACCAAAGTCACACATGCGGAAACCACTAGAATCAGATGTTGACCAAATGCAAAAAGCAATAGAATCCTTGCGCATACACCACAGACATGCACGTAGCATTAATATTATTGGGACTGCCCGGCAATACGTAGCTGGCACGCCGGATCACGATGATATCGCTGAGGTGTATGACAAACAAAATTAATTAATTACAGCAAGTAACACACAATTAATTATAAACACTGAAATACAATCTAGAATAAATAACTTAACTAACATTGTCAATACACTTGTAAAAACCGTGAAAACCTCGGAAATAGAAAGCGAAGGAAATGGGAAAGTGCTTAGGGAACTAGATAATATAGCTCTGTCCATAACTCTGGGAAAGATGCAAATGATTAATCCCATTTTAGTAGACAGCTCCGAAATAGATTTTATTTTAAAATCCAAAGTAGAATCCAGTATAAGTGTAAGCGAAATAATTGAGAATTCAAAATTAAAAGTCCTACATAATGAGAACATTTTCACATTTTTAATAAAATTTCCTGAAATTGTAAAATTTTGTAATAAAAAACTAATATTTCATGTTGTTCACCATAACATTACATTATCATTCGAGACAAATGATGTAGCAAAATGTGGCTACAAATACATTATGTTGAAAAATTGTAAAAAGAGATCTATAACTTCATTTTGTGAAATGTTGGTCACAAAAACAATTCGTGCCTCAACAATTTATTAAACAATAACACAGCCGCTTGCGGCACAAGTTCCGCGCACAATATGCCACCCTTTATGGAAATTGACGATGGAATCGTCATCATAAACAACCAGCCATCCAAAGTTGTTTCCTAAAATTTAACAAAACATCTTCAAAAAGGTACTTATCTTATAACTTTTGACAGTACTGTAACTGTTAATTCAACAGAGTTTAAAAATTTTCGAAAAATCGCTTTTAAAAGCCCTGAAATCCCAATAGCCCATACTGTAAACTTAACTGATCATACCACTATATTATCACTCCAGTACCTTCAAGATTTAAATATTAAAAATCTGGACCATATTTCTCACCTTCACTTGAAAGTAAGAGGAACATTGTACTTCTCTGCCTCTCTTTTTCTCCTAATCCTTATAATTTGTATTGCATACGTTTTTGCCAAAAGACAACGCAAAGTAAAAATTAACAATATCCTTCAAAATTACGATCAGACGAGGACGTCCGATGCTTAAAGGGGGGAACAGTTAAGGTAAGGAAGTGCAATCATGCCAAATTCCTGGCAAAATTAAAATATTTGCAAAATGAGCGCTACACGCGCAACAAAAAATATTAAAATTAAAATATTAAATTCATAGCAGACGTTATCTTGCATTTTGTTTAACATTCCGTTCACATGAAATGTGAACCCCAAAATATTTCTCTAAAAATGAGCGCTGCACGCGCGATAAAAAAATATTAAAGTTAAAATATTTAACTGGCCCCAGACCCTACCTTGCATATTTGCTTTTACCTTTCCATTCACATGAAATGTGAATCCATTTTGCTGATAAGCAAAATTGTCTTTTCATGAAGTTGTAGGCCTCTTTATTTGGATAACAATAGTCAGTTCAATTTCGGCATTCAACTCAGCTCGCATAGCGAGATAAATATTTTGTAAAATATTTAAATAACTTTATGAGTAATTTGTAAAATAATAAACTTTATGAATAATTTCGAAAATAGTAAAATTAAATAAGTTAAAATATTAAATATTAAAATATTAAAATAAATTCAGTACCAGCATTAAATCTTTGTTTCATTAATTTGTCGGAATTGGGCAAGAAATTAATTTATACAACCAAGCTTCGTCACAACTTGGAGGCTACCGTTAGAAAACACACCAACGTAGTGCTAGTCATTCCATGGGCGCGGTTCAGATATCTCCGGGGATTACGGGTGTTTATCGAGTGTCCGCAACAGTGCGAGTGTCCGTCCTTCCGTATCAGTTCGCGAAAAACTCAAGTGTCCGTCCTTCCGTCGGTTTGTCCGTCTTTCCGTCGGTTTGTCCGTCTTTCCGTTTGACGAGTAAGTTGATATTGTTGGTGATATACAAGGTCAGTACTCTTTTTTGCATTTATTTAATATTTGGATGCCGCCTGCGAGCCGGAAGAGGGGTGTTAAGGCGAAAGGCGACGCCTCTGATATGGCCACGACGGATGGGTGTGGTGCAGGTTTGCCCCCGGCTGGTGGAAGTCTTCTCCGCCACACCGAGTGCGAACTATCGAGCACGGAGATGGAGGATGTGGTGAAGCGGGTGAAGGTGGTATCGCCGAAGAAGCCGTTGTCACCCAGGTTTCGGCGTCCGGCTGGTGTTGCTTCTGGTGTTGCTGTTGGTGAAGCTGCTGGTGATTTGGCTGCGGAGTCAGGGGAGGTCGTGGCAGAAGCAACGAGCGACAAAACGTCAGGTGCCAACACGAGGAAGACGCGTGACCGTATGAGGGCCCGGCCAGCACGTGAAGCTGGCATAGTTGGCAAGATGAAGGGCGTAAGTGCTGATCTGCTGGAGTTGGTCATGGCCGATGGTGTCGATGCGCGGCTTGCCAAGGCGGTGATGGGTCACGTAGGAGATTTTGAGCAAATTCTGTTCGGTTTAATCTCCGAGAACGAGCGGCTGAAGGGGCGTTTGGAGGTGTATGAAGGCGGAAGGGTTGTCGGAGTGCAGCCAGCGGCTTCGAAGGCTCCCATGAGGGCCCAGATGGCGGTTAGGCGTGGTAACGTTGGTGTTTCTGATGGTGGTTTGTCTGGTGGTGTCTCTGGTGCAGTTGCGGTGGTGCCCAAGCCTGTGGAAACGTGGTCCGTGGTGGTGAAGGGCAAGAAGGGCGTCACCTCTAAGGAGGTCGTAGAGAAGGTGCAGAAGGAGGTCGGCCCCACACTTGGGGTACGTGTCCACGCACTACGGCCTATGCGCGATGGCGGAGCGGTCATTCGAACCCCGTCGGTAGCTGAAAGGGAGAGGGTCGTGAAGAACACTAAGTTCGGTGAGGTTGGGTTGGAGGTGTCGGTGAGAGACAAGCTCGGACCGAAGGTCGTCGTGCAGCGGGTTTATCCGGAAATCACTCCGGATGAATTTATGAACGAGCTGTACGCGAAGAACCTTAAGGAAAGGATGTCCGAGGAAGTCTTCAAGAGGAGCGTTCGCTTGGTGTCCAGCCCGTGGAAGGCAAATGGCGGCCCGGTTAACGTTGTCCTGGAGGGCAATGCCCACGCTATGGAGCTGCTGACTGATGTTGGAAGATGTTACATAAATTGGTTCTCGTTTGCGGTACGACATCATGACGCAGTTCCGTGCTGCTACAGGTGCTTAGGGTTCGACCACATGATTAGGGACTGTCGGATGCCTCACGAAGTTTGTCGCCTATGCGGTACCACCGGCCATAAAGCCTCACGGTGCGAGAATGAGATAAGATGCCGGAATTGCGCATTTAAGGGACTCCCGGCTGGGCATCTTATGATGTCCGCGGCCTGTCCCGTCTACAGCGCAATAGTTGCTAGAGCGAACGCACGCCATGAAAATGGAGGGAACAGATATAAAAATATTGCAGCTTAACTGTCAGCGGTCATACTCCGTGATCTGCGAGCTAGGTCAGGCGATGTGTAACCTGGGCGCGAGTTTTGCCCTAGTGCAGGAGCCGTATATTACGGATGGCTGCATCAGGGGTTTACCTGGGGTATGCGCGCGTTTACCGACGACGGTGGTAGCGCCGCTATTGTTGCTAGGGATAGGGACGTGGACTGTACCGTCATTAGTAGGAGTGTTTGGGGAATCTGCGTTAGTGTAGAAGGGGGTTTTGGTAGAATGTTACTGACGAGCATCTACTGTAGGTTCGGAACGCCTCTTGAACCCTATTTGGGGTACATGGATTCGGTACTACTACTGGATAGTAGCTCACCTATAATCCTAGCTCTAGACGCAAACGCATGCTCTCCCATGTGGTTCTCCAAGATGAGCAGAAATGCTTCTGCTCATCCGAACTACATGCGAGGTGTTATGCTTAGTGAATGGCTGGTCACGAAGCGGCTCATTGTTCTCAATGAGCCTAGTGAGATGTACACCTTTGACGGTCCAGGAGGTTGTAGTGACATTGACGTGACGTTAGGTAATGGGAGGGTAGCTTCAGAGTTTGACATTAGTTGGAAGATTAGGGATGACTTTGGGGTGAGTGACCATAGCCTCATTGAGGTTGTGGTCTCTCATCATCGGGCTACGAACGGGACGGACATGCCACGCAGGTGGCGACTAATGACGTCAATTGGGACATCTACGCTGATGCCTTTAGGGGCACGGCGCTGGATGTCCCAATTGCTGAATTTAGGGATTGGACAATAGACAGTCAAGTCGACCAGATAGATCAATGGATGTCCACAGTGAACGACACTCTTCTGGGTCGTTGTCGCCAGACTCGACACAGAGGACTTAAATGGTGGTCTCGGGAGCTGGATATGATGCGGAGGAATGTCCGACGCCTGAGGAAGCGATTCCAAAGGGGAAGGCGTTCCAATGCTGAAGATCTTGCTCAGCGTAAAGTTGACTATCTGGCCGCCTTGAGGACGTACAAAGACGAGATTGTTCGTGTCAAGGAGGAGGATTGGAGGACTTTTGTGCAGGACAGCAGAAATGACCCTTGGGGTCAGGCCTATCGTATAGTCCGGGGTAGACGGAAACAGACGGACTTGACCGGTCTTTGTATAAGTGGAGTGACTTTACTGACGTGGAGACAGTGCACTAGCGCTTTACTTGAGGCACTTTTTCCAGGGGCTGAACCGGCTGTCCATCCTCTCTATGAGGCGGTGGATGGCCCTCCGCCACTGGAAAGACTAGAAGTGGATGCAAGCATGTGCCGAGTCAAGTGTAGAAAGTCTCCGGGTTTGGATGGTATGACTGGAGAGATGTGTAAAAGCATCTGGAAGGCCATACCGGAATACCTGGAGGCAATCTACAGGAGGTGCATTAGTGAGGGGTACTTCCCTGGGGCTTGGAAGCAAGCCAAAGTTGTGGTGCTCCTGAAGTCTCCCGATAGAGTGAGGAGCGATCCTCGCTCTTATCGAGGCATAAGCCTTCTCCCAGTACTTGGAAAAGTGCTGGAGAGGATTATGGTCAACAGACTGAAGGAATCCTACAATGAGGTTGCTTCTGAGTTTCAGTTCGGTTTTAAAGAAGGGAAATCCGTGGAGGATGCTTGGCATCATGTCCGTAATTGTGTGACTGACTGTCCGAACAAATATGTCCTTGGCATATTTGTTGACTTTAAAGGTGCGTTTGATTACCTCTCGTGGGATAGGGTACTGGAAAGACTACGGACAGTAGGTTGTAGAGAGCTTTCCTTATGGCAAAGCTATTTTAATAGCAGGAAAGTTGTTGCGGTAGGAGCCAGCGATACTGTTTGTAGGGAGGTTGTTAGGGGCTGCCCGCAAGGGTCCATCTGCGGTCCATTTATTTGGAACCTTATGATGGATCCCTTGTTAAGGTCCCTAAGGACAACCCACCAACTTTGTGCTTACGCGGATGACTTGCTCATCTTAATCGAAGGTCAGTCTCGTGCTGAACTGGAGAGAAAAGGTGAGGGGGACATGCGTGAAATCAATGAGTGGGGGAACAGTGTCGGTGTTGAAGTGTCAAGGGAAAAGACCGTTTCCATGCTGCTTAAAGGCAGCTTATCGCAGGCTCGCCCACCTGTAGTTCGATCTGGCAATGCCAGCATTCGATACGTGACTCAGGTTAGGTATTTGGGCATAACCATGGGCGAAAGAATGAACTTTCTAGTTCATCTTTCAACACTTAAGGACAAGTTGACGACAGTTGTGGGAGGAGTCAGACGCATCCTCAGGAATGACTGGGGTCTTAGCAGGAGAGCTGCCCGTACCATATATAGTGATCTGTTTGTTGCTTGTGCAACATTCGGCTCGTCTGTATGGTACGGCACCGCTCTGTCTGCTATGGGCAAGAAACGAATCTTGTCTTGTCAGAGAGTGGCAATGCTGGCTTGCATGCCAGTTTGTCACACAGTTTCGACAGATGCTCTTCAAGTTCTGTTAGGTGCACCTCCCCTTGACTTGGAGGTGGTACGTCGTGGTATTATTTTCAAGGTCAAGAAGGGACTGCCACTATCAGGGCATGATTGGATAACTTCGACTGAAATCGCTGATTTAGACTTGAAGCAGGTGAAACTCCTGCTGGACGAGCATCTTCTTGCAAGATGGCGTTCACGTTGGACTGAGACGGATAAAGGCCGAACAACGTACGATTTTATTAAGGACGTGACCTTCGTTAGAGACCGCCCGGACTTTGGCTTCGGCCTTAGCCTGGGTTTTTTACTGACTGGGCATGGCTCCTTGAATGCTTTTCTGCATAAGAGGGGCCTGTCCGATACGCCGGACTGTAGGTGTGGGAATGGGCCGGAGGACGTCGTACATGTTTTGACCGGGTGTTCACTTTATAGTGATATTAGGAATTTGGATAGGATGGGGATTTTACGGACGTCGATAGGATGGGATTTGAGTAGGGCATTAGAGGACGGGCGGACTGTTAGAAATTTAGGTGAATACGCAAGGGGCGTATTCAATCGTAGGAGAACTGGACGTTTAGTATAGGTGGCCTCTGATGCGGGCATCCGTGGTGGTGCTTAACTGCCAATGGGTGGTCGCTCCAGTAGTGCACATCGTCGTGCCTGGATCTCAGATATGAGTATGACTGTTGACGGGGGCTGATACATCGGTATCTGTCCCTCCACAACGGTGCACCGTCTTCAGCTCTCTCCCTGGTGTTTGCTGTTGTTGCTGCTACATGTTTCCTGCGCGTCGTTCTTGTTGTTTTATGTGTTACGTTCATTGTAGTCCTTTTGTGTGCTGCTGCTGAGGGGGCATATGCCGACTCAGAATGTGGCTGTTCATTGTTGTGTCCTTTGTGTATTATGTCTTTTGTTTGTCGTCTAGGGCCACCAGTCCCGAACTGTTTGGAGTTCAACTGGTAGTAGTCTCGGCTACGAAGCCTGACCGGAGGCTTTATTCTGGTACCACGGGTGTCAGGAGCCCCTGGAATTTATTCCAGCCTGGCAGTGGTGCGGCCCCGTTTGGGAGCATCGTGGTGGCTGTGGTTTAGACCCAAATCGCGGGTAGAGCGCAAGCTCGATGTGGAGTTGCATTGCGACCGGGTGCCGTGACCCATAGATCGGTAGGAGTTTTAGATAGTACTCCGCTCCTCATCCAAGGGGGAGGTCATGCCCAAATGCATGCCTCAAATTGGTACTCGTACTGCGAGGGCGCCGGTGGACGCATAGTTTCCACCCGGTGTTAAGTGCACCGTGAGGTCAGGCCACCGCGGCAGGTACTCACGGAAATCTTGAGCACATCTGTCCGCTCTAGATCCGCCATGTTCTGTTATAATTAGCATAGACACCTCCGGTAGGGTATGACTCTTCGCCATGCATGGAGGTCTTTGGAAGAACTGAGAGGCTAATGCATAACATATGTATGCTGTATGTACGCATCAGGTTCCCTGTAGCACATAACTATTCGTCTCAAAAAAAGACAGCTTGTAGATTAATAATTTGTTTTTATTTTTATGGAAATAAAGTTTAAAATAAAGGAGATCTTTGTGGACGAAATTTTTTCAACATTTTGCAATTTGAGGTACTAAAAGTAGTTTGTTCGGGTTAGTTTGTTTGACACGTTTTTTCTCCTAGTCTATAGCTACCATTGTGCTGAGAAAAATTGCATATTTTTCGGAAAAATTAATTAACAGCAGCTAACCTAGCGAAAACCAAGTGGTATTTCGTTAATTTCAGTAAGTACTTCGAAAAAACGCGCACGAGAAGGAGTTTGCACTCATGACTTCAAAAATGTTGCACTGTGTTATTTAATATCTACCAAAGTTTGTTTTGTGTTAGCTTCTTTATCTGAATTTGATAATAATAAATATTTGAGTAAAAAGTTCTTAATTTGTCCGAAAATATGAATTTAATAAAAAAACATTTTAAATATTTTCTGTGGATGAATTATGTAATTTATTTATTTTTATTTTTTTCAATTATAAATTCTTTTTTTTTTTTTTTCTTGTTAGAAGATAATTTTAATATGCTGAAGAAGTTTGCAGCTTTTAATCAGTTGTCCACCATTTCTATAGGGTATTGTGCGGTCAACCGACACCGATTTTAATTTTGTTACTTTTTTTTTACTGGTTTTGCGATTGTAACATATATTTACAAGTTTATTTAAATTTTTCGAAGTTCCCACATTTACCTTTTTTTTTTAATATTTGTAGGTGAGGCTTGCTTCCGTTAGATGCCTTCATTCTCTATCAAGATCTGTTCAACAGCTAAGAACAACGTTTCAGGTACGAATAACACCTATAGTTTTCCATATTATAAAATGGGTTTTAATGGAATTTTTAGGCATATTTATTTTTATCAGCTTTATTATGTTATTGTATCTGGTCTGGGTTGAGCCTAACAATAAGTTTAAAAATATCGAAAGTAAATTTTTTTGAATGGTTTAATAAAACTAAGGGGTCCATCATCTAACGTTTTTTTTTCAACTAGTGCTTATTTCGTGAATGGTAACACTTAGCTCATGTCTGATTTGACAGATAATTAGTTTTATCCTTCCGCTGAACGAATATGGTTGTGTATACGCTTGAACAACGCTGGGAAATATTGCGACATTACTTTGAAAATCATGGTTATGTTGCAGAATGTGTGCGAAAATTGCGTACGGATTTTGGAAGAAGAGATGCACCGTCACCTCCGTATGTTCGTAATCTTGTGAAAAAAAGTGAAAGAAACTGGCATCCTCATCGATAAACCAAAGCGTGAAAAGCCAAAAACAGTGCGTACACCCGAGAATATTGCTGCTGTGGCAGAAAGTGTGCGTGAAGCGCCATCAACATCAATTCACCGTCGTTCTCAAGAATTGAACATTTCGGAGGCACCATTGAGACGAATTTTGCATAAAGACCTTGGTATGACGCCATACAAAGTCCAATTGGTTCAGGAGTTGAAGCCAACTGACCGTCCAATGCGTTTTCGCTTCGCTAAGTGGGCCTGCGATCGACTTACAGAAGATGCCGATTTTGCCAAAAAAATCATATTTTCAGATGAAGCTCATTTTGATCTTGGTGGGTATGTAGACAAGCAAAATTGTCGCATTTGGGGCACAGAAAACCCGCCGCATACATTGAAAAGCCGATATACCCAAAACGAGTCACTGTTTGTGCGGATTTTGGTCCAGAGGCATAATTGGGCCATTTTTCTTCGAAAATGAGCAATGAGTGGCCGTTACAGTCAATGGCGATCGTTATCGGGCCATGTTGAACGAATTTTTGTTCACAAAAATTGAAGAGGAGGATATTGGCAACATTTGGTTTCAACAGGACGGTGCTACGTGCCACACACTCGATGTTTTGCGCCCTGTTTTTGAAGACCGCATTATCAGCCGCTGAGCTAATGTCGTTTGGCCACCTCGGAGCTGCGATTTGACACCGTTGGACTATTATTTGTGGGGTGCCCTCAAAGATAAGTGTTACGCCAACAAGCCAGAGACAATTGACGATTTTAAGGAAAATATTCGTGAACCCATTGGTGAAATACAGCTGCACACAATCGATAATGTGCTTAAAAATTGGACCGATCGTGTAGGCTACTGCATGGCCAGCCGAGGCAGCCATTTGAATGAAATTATTTTCCATTATTAACCGGAAGGATTGTACTTTCAAATAAAAAAAGAAATTTGAGATAATATTCAGTAGTTTTTTTTTTTGTAGCATTTTCAAAAAAAAAAAAGTTATTTGGCGGACCCTTTATATATTCAAATGACAATGAGTAGATTTGCAGATGCCACTCCCAAAAATCGATATTTGCAGATCGTAGTGTCAAGACGCATATCATTCAGTTTCTGATGTTCAAGGTTTTATTTGGATTTCATTTGTTGGTATGTGAGTTCATCCTTAACTAATTGAATATTCAGGTCTTTGTTTATAAAGCACTATTCACGTTAAGTCCGAATACTTAGTTTAATTTTATTTAATATTGTTTTCCAAAAATACCTACTGTTATTCTGGCAAATTTTTAAGCGAGTTGTACTTCTGGTGACGAATAGAAAATAAAAACAAATTGTGCACAATCAAATAAAAACCAATCGTAATTAAAAAGAAGAAAGAAAACATCTGGATGCTGGCTTACAAAGAATATGTTATCGTGCAAATAAGTATCCACAACGTACTGAAAACAAAATAGTTTTGCAACAAGGGCTCGTGTAGTGAGTTTGACTAGTGACTATTAAAATATCTTTTTTATATTTTTATTTATCTTTTTAATGTCCTTTTAATTGAAAACACTAATTTTCTTTGTAACTATGAACTGCCGCTCATGCGACCGTTCATTCTTACTGCTCTTTATTAATTATTATTTCTATTCTAATTTAATGTTGATATACCTACGTACGCGCGCACATGCAGTGTACACGCGTACACATACACTTACATTATGTGTAGAAACATGCTAATGCAGGTTCCCACACAGGTAACTGAGTAGACGAGTGAATTTGCGTATTAAGCAAATTCACACGTAACTATACTATAGCAAAATTGTGAGAAATATTTTTCTCACGCTTGAGTTAGGTGCAGGTGGATATATTTAGTTACAATTAGTAATTTAATCTTACTTATAGTAGTTGTAAATTTAAATTGAAAAAAAAATATTAGGTTTCAAGATTTATTTTGGGTTCTTCACCTTCCCCTTCTTGTAAAAATTAAATTTTGATTAATTTAATTTTGAAATTTATTTTTAATTTTAATTTAAATTCTATAAAGTTGTTTAAAATTAGTGTTGTAGGTAAAAATTATACTTTGTAATACATGTAAATTGTTTGGACATATTTAATTTTTAATGTTAGTTTAAAAAAAATTTCTTCTTCTTTTACCTAAATTAATTGTAATGTTAATTTTAAAAATTTAAAATTTTAAATTTAGAATTTTTTTCCTTTTTTTTTATAATTTTAATTTTACTTTTAATTTGTAATCTTTTAAATTATTATTAAATTGTAATCTATAGTGTAATTGTTGTTAAATTTTAATCTTAAAGTTATTTTGACCTGGCCAGGCATTTTCAGCTATCCTAATTAGAATCTAAATTTTTTAAGCTATATTGTTTTGATCTATTTTTATGTACATTGGGATTTTTTGCCGTCACTCATTGATAGGGTACAATTACCTAATTCGTCTATTTTCTCTACCGAGTAAGGTCCCTTAAACAAGCTTTCCAGTTTTTGGCCCGCATTGTTCCCTATCAAAACCAAATCTTCTATTTTTATTTCAATGGGTTTAATTCTCTTATTGTACAGAGTCTTACTACTTTGTTTTTGCCTTTCTATCATACTCGCGGCGCGCTGCTGCGCCGTCTGAAGCCTATACTTTTTTGTATGACTCTACGTTATATATTGGGTCAACGATATTGTTATCAAGAAATGGTATGTTAGGTGGTTTCTTACCAAATATCAGTTCATACGGACAGTACCCATGGACAGTAGAAGGTGTTGTATTGAAGCAATACGTGAAGTATGTCAACCATTCGTTCCTCAGTTCCCACACAGGTAACTGAGTAGACGAGTGAATTTGCGTATTAAGCAAATTCACACGTAACTATACTATAGCAAAATTGTGAGAAATATTTTTCTCACGCTTGAGTTAGGTGCAGGTGGATATATTTAGTTACAATTAGTAATTTAATCTTACTTATAGTAGTTGTAAATTTAAATTGAAAAAAAAATATTAGGTTTCAAGATTTATTTTGGGTTCTTCACCTTCCCCTTCTTGTAAAAATTAAATTTTGATTAATTTAATTTTGAAATTTATTTTTAATTTTAATTTAAATTCTATAAAGTTGTTGAAAATTAGTGTTGTAGGTAAAAATTATACTTTGTAATACATGTAAAATGTTTTGACATATTTAATTTTTAATGTTAGTTTAAAAAAAATTTCTTCTTCTTTTACCTAAATTAATTGTAATGTTAATTTTAAAAATTTAAAATTTTAAATTTAGAATTTTTTTCCTTTTTTTTTATAATTTTAATTTTACTTTTAATTTGTAATCTTTTAAATTATTATTAAATTGTAATCTATAGTGTAATTGTTGTTAAATTTTAATCTTAAAGTTATTTTGACCTGGCCAGGCATTTTCAGCTATCCTAATTAGAATCTAAATTTTTTAAGCTATATTGTTTTGATCTATTTTTATGTACATTGGGATTTTTTGCCGTCACTCATTGATAGGGTACAATTACCTAATTCGTCTATTTTCTCTACCGAGTAAGGTCCCTTAAACAAGCTTTCCAGTTTTTGGCCCGCATTGTTCCCTATCAAAACCAAATCTTCTATTTTTATTTCAATGGGTTTAATTCTCTTATTGTACAGAGTCTTACTACTTTGTTTTTGCCTTTCTATCATACTCGCGGCGCGCTGCTGCGCCGTCTGAAGCCTATACTTTTTTGTATGACTCTACGTTATATATTGGGTCAACGATATTGTTATCAAGAAATGGTATGTTAGGTGGTTTCTTACCAAATATCAGTTCATACGGACAGTACCCATGGACAGTAGAAGGTGTTGTATTGAAGCAATACGTGAAGTATGTCAACCATTCGTCCCAATCTGTTCTGTCCGCTGAAAGATATGAACGAACGTATTCGTTAAATGTTCTATGTGATCTTTTTATAGTACCTAACGTTTGATGATGGTATGCTGTCGAGGTTGTGTACTCAATATTCAGCAATCCACAAAGCTCTTGTATAGTCTGGTTCTTATACTCCGCTCCCATATCAGTCAGAATTCTATTCATTGGACCGTATATTAAAATGAAATTTTCGAAAATAGCATTGGCTACGGTTTTAGCCTGTTTGTCCGTTATCGGTATAGTGATCAAATACTTCGTTAGATCACATATTATGGATATGGCATATTCATTGCCGTTATTAGATTTAATAAAAGGACCAATTGTGTCAATAACGACTATATCGAATGCGTTCACTGCTGTTTCCGTTATCACCATTGGCAGGGATTTATTACTGCTTACATACTTTTATATAGTTACGTATGTCTCTTGACATTCCGTTCCAGAAATATTTTTTATTTATTTTTGCTGTCATCCTTGTTATCCCTGGATGACCTCCGTATAAAGGATCATTATGACATTTTTGTATGTGTGTGTTTTTCTGCTCGTCAGCAGTAACATTTATTCTCCGTGGCGCTAGTGCTATTATTATTTTCTTAATTCTTTGTTCGCTATTTCTTTAAACACATTGATTCGAATCTTCTCAAATATTTTGTCACTTAGTGATAGTTCCAACTTTTTGATGCCTTTGTTGTCGGTCATATTTTCCAACCTAGGGAAGAATTGATTTAGATTAATTATCCCATTAACCTCTTCAAAGTTATTTTCCCGTGTTTAAGGTAACACCTCGGTATTTTGCCTTGTAAGTCAAACTTTAGGCGAACATTTTTTTCTTACTTCCTTTATACTAAGTGTTTCATAAACCCTTGGGGTTGTCGTTATGCTCTTTATTTTGTCATCTATTCTTGGTTGTGTTTTTCTAGATTTTGATCTAGTGGTTACCATAAAAATGTCCCTGCTAGTTTTTATGTCTTCTATTGTTATTCTAGATAAGGCGGCTGCTGCATGGTTATCCTTTCCCTCAGGTACTCTATTGTAAAATCATACTCTTCTAAATCCAATCTCATTCGCGTCAATTTTGAGGAAGGGTTTTTCATCGAGAACAAGTACGACAGTGGTCTGTGATCGCTTCTCACTAAAAATCTCGTGGCATATATGTATGGTCTGAAACATGTAATGGCCCAGTATATAGCTGCTAATTTTCCTGGATGTAGTTTAAGGTTATATTTCCGGCAGATTTCAAAAACATCTACCAAATTCCTTATCATGTGTCGTTCTGAACGACCAATTACAACTAAATCATCCATATATAAGAAAGCTTGAGCTGGTGATAAACCAGCGAATGCAATTGTCATCATTCTCTGAAATGAATTGGGGGCTATTTTAAGCCCGTATGGGAGGCGTTTAAAACGGAATGATCCCTTATCTGTTGAAAATGATTTGATATCCCTTGAGTCCTCATCTAATTCAATTTGATGAAATCCAGACGTTAAGTCTAGACAAGAAAAATATTTTGCTTTGCCATGTTGATCAAGAATGTCATCTATTCTTGGTAATGGGAATTTTTCTGTAATCAATTTTTTATTAACAGCCCTGTAATCTACTACTAATCTCCATCTTTTATTAACCCTTCCAGCTAAAGATTTTTTCGGTGCTAATAACATAGGGCTATTGTATTCAGAAGCTGATGGTTCAATTATACCATCTTTTATTAATTTATCCACTTGTCCTGTTATTTCCTCCTTATGCGCATGAGGTATCCTGTAGCTTTTAATATATGTTGGTTCCATATCTTTTAAACGCAATTTTTGCCTGTAAAAATTATTCGCAGATATTTTTTCTGTTTCTAGTGCGAAAACATCAATATATTTCATGCATATTTCCTTTAGTTCATTCTCAACGAATTTAGGAAAATTTTCGGACAATATCTTAAATTTATCGTCGTTATTCTGACATTCGATCATTGATACTGTTTCATAATCATCCAAGCTTTCAGTCTCTATTAGAGCATTAGATATAACAGCCTCTTCGTCTGTTGTATTTATTATACGTACAAAAGTGTGTGAGGCGTTTGAAATTGTATTTGCTATAAATATCCCCTCCTTAAGGCTTTGGTTAGGATTAAATACGTCCCACTTTGAATCTTTTATATTTATTTTTCTAATTACTTCTGATCTGGCAGATAATGATATTGTGTTGATGATTGGGTATTTTTGCATTTTCATCCATGTACTTTTTGGAAAATCATCTGGTCTTAATACTATCCAATCTTTATCCGTTCCATATTCTAGTTTACAATTGTACTTTCTAATGAAGTCAAGTCCCAGTATTCCATCAGATGGAACTGGAAAGTCATCATCCACCACATGGAGTTTATGTTTTATTAAAGATTTTCAAATATCAGATCCGTTGCGATCTTTCCTTTAGTATAGGTTATACCCTTTTCTATGTCATGTAGGCTAGTTGTGTTGGATGTATCTATTCTCTGTCCGCTTTTGATTATTGATATGTCCGCACCGGTGTCTACAAAAATGTCGACACACCTTCATTGAATTTTGATCTTAGTGAAATATATGTTGCTGAATTCAGATTAACTTTTAGGATTATACTATTAGTAGTTATTTCATTTATTGAGTACCCGGGGATTGTACGTTTCTCGTACTCACATGCAAAGCCCGGACATTACGTCCTCTTTTATTATTATTATTGCGGTTATTATAGTTCCCGCTGTAGTTATTATTGTTCCTGTTGTAGCTGTCACGGCCATTATATTGCCTATTGACCTCACTGTTACCATTATGGGACTGGTTACTCCCACTGTTGTATCTCCCGTTATTGTTACTACGACCGCGATTTCCGGTGTAATTCCCACGTCGGCTAAAATTTGCGTAAGCTCGCCCGCGTCCTTAACCCTGGGTATTGTACCTATCCCTGTTATAGTACATTATTGTACTATTTTTAGGCGCATCGGTTGAACAGCTTATAAACTTAGCTACTGCATCACTGTGTCGTTGGTACAGCTTTTTGTCATTGCTTTTATGGCAATGTTGGTTTGGTTGTGTATATTTCGGCTAGTGTAGTATTGAGATTCATTAACCTTGCCGAAAGCACCTCAACGTACTCGCTCTTGACTGTTGTTTTCAACCTGGCTATTATGCCGGCTAAATTTGCTTCATTACCCTCTATAAGGGTACGTGTAGTCCCTTTCAATTTAGTTTTTACCAAATTGACGGCTACCGCATCCTGATTCTCAGCGATCGAATCGACTAGTGACAGGGCATCCAAGAAACTTTGTAGGTTTTCCGCCTTACCATCAAATTCAGGTATAATCGTGGATACTGTTCTCAAAAATGCTGCCGCTGTCTGTGGCATTATGTCGCTATTTTCTTCTAACTGTACTGTCAACTATTTTGTATCCTCACCAAATTCTACCCTCTCATGTAATGAGTCGGGCAGGTTTACCTCAATTCCCCTGCGGGTTGCTACACCAATAAGTTTACCCCTTAGGTCAATGAAAAACCCCTCTGCCGCAACCTTGTGTGCGGATGTTAGGCGCTGATAATTGACGTTTAATACGACTCTTATTTCCTCAAGTCGCAAGTAGAGGTTTTTCAGATGTTTTTCAACCGTTTCGTCTTTGGTAGGCCTATCGGTGTTGAGGCATTTATAGGATTTATCAAATTAATCTCTTATTACTCTGCACTGGCCGAGTATCGCTGGCCAGTCCATAAAAATAATCAAAATTGACCCGTAGTCGGAATTATTAAAATTCGAAAATAAATTGTGAGAGTGGAGGTGTTAAAAAAATGCAACTTAATCTACATTGGGTTTATATAATCCTTAAAATCTGATGATTTGGCCATCAGTGCCATGTTCCGTATAATATACGGAAAATTAAGTTTTGAGAAAAAAACGCATTTAAAGTTTCTACACCCTTTTAGGTACCAGAATCCACCGTTTTTGACACAACCCGTTTTTTGATACACTAGGTCCCTTTTCTGGAAGAAGGTCACATATATTAAAAAAACTCAAATTCGTACTAAAGTCAATAAATATTGTCAATATTTATTTTGTTTCATAAGCAATCTTTCGGATACTATAAACCAAAATTTTCAATTATAAGCAATATTTGCACTTTATTCCAATTTTAGAAACAAAAAAAAAATTTAAAGAAACTATCTTAAAAAAAAATATATAATAAAAGTTGGGACATAATATATTCGCATGTGTTCGAAATACTTCTCAAAAAAAAATTCGCCTATAACATTAGTAATGATTCTTATTTTTTAAACCTTATCAATGTTGTCGCCTCTACTAATATTTCTCTTCCGAAGAGATCTTTTGTGTAGTAGGTATATTTTGAGGAGTAAGGTACTCCCTCCTATTAACACTAAACACAAGGTTAGGTACCACAGTGAATTTAATTGCTCTGTATGGTCGACAACCTCTATGTTGGTTATCACATTCGCGTTTGGGTTTTCTAATTTTGATTCCGGCTTACCCATGTTAAAATATTTCTCTTTTTCTTTTTCTTTATATACGTCCTATCTTTTGCGAAATCTACGTGATATTCATGTATTAAAAACAACAACTATAGAAAATAATAGTACATTCGCTTTTTTCATTATATTCATGTATTAACAACATTTATAGGAAATAGTAGTTTGAACTTTTTCATTTAAAAAAAAAAAAAAAAAAACCTTAATAACTAACAGTGGGTAGAAGTGAATTTTTCTTTGTTGAAAAAGAATCTTAATAAAATTGTTAAACTTTATAAAAAATCTTAATTGAAGTTGTTTTCTTATTAAAATGCATTGTATTTGTATAATTGAAGACAGAAAGTAGATCTTAAAAATAATATTCTAAAATATGTGGAGCTTAAACTTCCGCCATATAGTATCTTTTTTTTTTGTCGTGTATGTTCACATTTAGAAATTTTAATATTTTGATTGTTAAAATTTTGTATTATAAGAAACTCAATATTCGACAATACTTTATCAATATTATAGTTAAGCTTTAATTAAAAAAAAAATTTTAATATAGTAATTTTTACTTAACTTATATAATGATGATTACTGGTGCCAATGTTGTTGATATTGTGGTCGAGGTGCTTTGGCCGCATCGATCAATGATATTTCATTGATATCTTCCCTCATATTTGTAGCCTTTACCGCAAAAGAAAGCGGTCACGTACACACATGATATGTTATGATTTATATCAGTTCAAAAATGGTTGATACTTGTTTTGATTATCAATTTTGATATTTATTTAACAACAACGTTAATTTAACACAAAATTAAATTATTATTTTCTTTCTTAAGTTGCGCGAGTATGATATTTTTAATTTGATGTTCTTTGTTTCACTGTTTTTCAATCGAAATTATTTTTAAGTACTTTTTTTTTTGTTACTTGATGTAGTATGGACTATTTTGTGTTATATTTAGTCACTAGCTCATTAACTCATTATGCAATACACGTGATATTTAAAATATATTGTATAATATTGTATCCGATTTACAAAAAAACGGTTATATAGATGTGTGGCAAAAACGCAGATTAACATGCCCCGCTGCTAATGCACCGAGGATATATGGATTACCCAAAATACACAAACCGGAAATCCCTCTTAGACCAATAGTGTCCTCGGTACAAGTACCATGTTACCAACTGTCCAAACACATAGGTCATATATTAAAACAGATAATTTCTGCAGAATACAATGTTAAAAATTCATTTGAAGTGAGGGAGCAACTACAGGGCATAAAACTTGATAACAAAGACATGCTAGTATCATTTGACGTCGTTTCGTTGTTCACCAACATCCCCGTTCATACTGCCATCAGAAATATTATGAGAAAATGGACTACTATTAGTAATTTAACCAAGATTCCTAGGTCTAAATTTCTAGAAATTTTAAAATTTTGCTTAACGGATAACAACTATTTTATCTATGACAACCAAATATATAATCAAGTTTTTGGCATGCCAATGGGCAATCCCCTTTCACCGACAATAGCAGATATAGTATTGGATAGCTTACTTGACGATGCGCTAACGGAACTGCGGAAAAAGGGCATCTATATTAAATATATAGCGAAATATGTAGACGATATATTGGCAATTATAAACGTTGACGACCAGGATGAAATTCCTAAAACTTTTAATGAATACCACCCCAAGATAAAATTTACTATAGAAGTAGAAGAGAATGGACAAATAGCATACCTCGATTCGAAATTACTAAGGACTTCGAATCGAATAATCTTTAACTGGTATGCTAAAGATATAGCATCAGGTAGGCTCATAAATTTTAATGCAACACAGCCAAGGAACCAAATTATCAACACTGCCAAAAATTTTATCGAAAGGGTTTTAAAGATAAGTGACCAACAATTTCACAAACATAATTTGCAACTAATTAACCAAATACTAAAAGAAAATAGTTTTCCCAACAAACTCATAGAAACATTAATAAGTGATACAAATAGGCGTTTAAAAAACAACCATCAACGTGACAACACTGGCATCACAGAAAGAAAATATTTTTATAGTGTACAATACATCCCTGGCCTTACAGACAAAAGAAACTTAAAAACAACAATATGTAAAAAGAACATATGCTTCGCATACAAACCCAACTCAACGCTAAGCCAAATATTTACAAACGTAAAAGCGCCAATAGCTAAACAAGAACAAAATAATGTGGTATATGAAATACAGTGCAAAGGTAACGACACAGAACATTGTGATCTTATTTACATTGGTACAACAAAGAGAGCATTAGGTATACGAATGGGGGAACACAAGATGGATATAGAAAAAAATAAAGAATCAACAGCCTTGTCACAACATATTATCAGAACTGGACACTCAGCTGACTTTTCAAAAGTTAAAATAATAGACAAAGAGAATATAGAAAGGAAAAGATACACGAAAGAAAGTTTGCACATACAAAAGAACATAAACAAAACTGTCAATTTAAAAGAAGACACAAACAACATCAACGCTAGCTATATTATAGCTATAAAATAAGTATAATCAACTGTGATACTAAGATTTAATGCTTGTTTTGTTAGTTGACTACACACGTAGCAACAATTGGCGCAACTTCATTACTGTGTAGCTGTCGTACAGAAAAGACCACAGACCAAGCGGAAGAAAATTATAATTAAATTTTTTGAAATGAGTGGCGTAATACGTGATATAACTGCAATTATTATAATAGACGAAATTTTGTACGAATGTGAGGAAGAGGAGATAGAAACACCACATAGTGGTATAGGGTATAAAAACATAAAAAAGTTGACGTATGAGCCCAGGTCTGTGCGGCCACATTTTCTCTCTGTACTAAAAAACGTCTTATAGTTCGGGAAATCAATCAACATCTACAACTGGCGGTTCTAAACTTACGGAAACTATAAATATAGTTTGATCTCAATATTTCTGCGAGGTAGGAAAAACGATCTGGTTAAAGCTCTACAGGAAGAATAGGCAATATTTGGTAAACTATGTTCAGACGATTAGACGCCAGAATTAATAATATAGGACCTCAAACTAAGTATTAAGTTATAAAAATTTCTGTGTTCCAAGTGCATTTTTAAGAACAATCATAAGTGAGCCCTCAGTTTTTTGTGGTTAAAAATAAGTACTATTTTTGTTTTTGTTATTGTATATAAGATTACGAAAATCACTTTAGTTTTTTAATATTTAACATGAAACTGTATATTTTAATGAATAAAATGGCATGTTTTATTTTTTAAAAAAATATTAAATTGTACTAAATTCATTTCAAAATTAAAGGTGGTGGAGCACTCAGACTGTATAGCTTATGAAAAATCTTCATACTTAATCTATTGCTTATTTTATAATTAAAAAAATAAAAGTAATTAAATTCAAACTAATTATAGTCTGTATCCCCAAGTAGGTCGTGAAATGACGAATACTGTCTTCCATTTGTTCCATCAGAATCTTCTACGTGGAAGACTTGTGAAGTCGATTGACTAAAATGAATTGGCTTCGAATGAAAAGTAGACCCACTGTTGGAAATATCGCTCACAGATACTAATTGTGGAGTTGGCCGGTAAACGGTTTGCTGGGTAGACCCACTGTTGGAAATATCGCTCACAGATACAAATTGTGGAGTTGGCCTGTAAACGGTTTGCTGGGATGGGTATGTAAGCTGTTGGATCTGCACAAAATTCAACGTCAATTTCTTCAGCTGCCCCAAAACAAAAATTTCGTCGCAAGCCTTTTTCGCAAATAGCTTTTGTTCCGCTGATAATTTGCGGTATAAGCACGCCCAGGCATCTGCATAAATAGAGCCATCATCCTTTTCTTCTTTTTGTGACAAATTTTCTATATGGTTGGTGGCTTTTCGCAATAGCTCGTTCCTTTCAAAATTTTGTGAGCTTCTCTGCTTATTCTTATTTGCCACAGGACTCTGAAAAACAGGACTCTGAAAAAATTAATAAAGTAAGAAGCAATAAAAAAAATTTAAAACAGTATTTCGGTATTGTGAAATAGTTACCCTTGAAGCGCACTCATCTTCTGAACTTATTACTATGCTGATTCCTGGCTCGGGCATCTCGAAATCTTTTTAAAAAAATCAAGGGCATCAAAATACCATAAAATTGGTTGATAAAGCTCATCAACACCAGCGCCACTTTTTTCACTTTGAATTTTTTTTTTTTAATTCTCGTCGGTAGGCAGTTCGCATGTTTTTTATTCTGTTTTTCACCGTATCAACTGTAGCACTTGCATCAATGTTATTATATTCTATTTTTAATTGTTCGTATGCTTTGTTTCTAAGATTTTTATTTTTATATTTTTCACTAGTTACGTCCCATAGCTCTCTCAAATTTTTATATTCGTTAATAAAATTAACATAATTTTCATTATTTTCGATAACCATTTTCTTGTTTTCCTGCTTTCCCCTTAACATTGCTTCACACGAACCTTCCTATTCGCTTGCTTTCGACGAACTGAAGAAGTAAATTCAGTAAACAATGATACACACGTAGCAACGGTTGCCTCAACCAACCAAAAATATCAAAACTTTTTGATATTTCAGGCAACGGTTGATACAACACGAAAATCAATGGGCAACAGAGCTACACACCAAGCAACGGTTGATTCAACATGGCTGTGTTGAAGCAACCGTTGCCTGGTGTGTAGGCAGCATAAGATGTGTTTTTTAAAAAGAATTTATGTTTTATGTTTAAATGTTATTTGTTAAAAGTATATGTAATATTTTTAATGTAATAGCGTTAAGATTGTAAGTTTTTAATGTTTTGGTGTAATAATTTTTAACTTATTTTATTTGTTTTTATCATTAAATAGAGAAAAAATCCCCAGAGGAAGTCGACATAAAATCGACGAAACGTCGGGACCAAACTGTAATTGATGCATTTTTAATTACATTATTAAAATTTAGGCCTTATTAGCTAAAAATTAAAATTTTTAAAATTACCATAAACTTGGCCAAACAACAACAACAATAATATAGTTACGTTTTATTAATATAATATATATTATAATATTCTTTATTAGCCTTTCAAGCCAATATTTTGTCTTAATATCTCAACGTTTTTGTTTAAAGTTTTAACTAATAATTTTTTGTTTGTTTTTATCACTCGCGTTTACTAGTTGTCTATAGTTTCATTATTATTTTACTATGTTTATATTTGGCAGGATCGCCATAAAATATCTTTTTTATATTTTTATTCATCTTTTTAATATCCTTTTAATTGAAAACACTATTTTTCTTTCTAACTATGAACTGCCGCTCATGCGACCGTTCATTCTTACTGTTCTATATTAATTATTATTTCTATTCTAATTTAATGTTGATCTACCTACGTACGCGCGCACATGCATTGTACACGCGTACACATACTTTTACATTATGTGTAGAAACATGCTAATGCAGGTTTCCACACAGGTAACTGAGTAGACGAGTGAATTTGCGTATTAAGCAAATTTACACGTAACTATACTATAGTACAATTGTGAGAAATACTTTTCTCACGGTTGAGTTCGGTGCAGGTGGATATATTTAGTTACAATTAGTAATTTAATCTTACCATTTAGTTACCGTACAGAAGGTAGGGTAACTATGACTTATCAAACACACTACACCTCCCTTTTACAGAAAAAGAATGATCTATATTCTTGATCATTCTTTCATATACTTATAGTAGTTTTAAATTTAAATTGAAAAAAAAAACATTAGGTTTCAAGATTTATTTTGGGTTCTTCACCTTCCCTTTCTTGTAAAAATTAAATTTTAATTAATTTAATTTTGAAATTTATTTTAAATTTTATTTTAAATTCTATAAAGTTATTTAAAATTAGTGTTGTAGGTAAAAATTATACTTTGTAATACATGTAAAATGTTTTGACATTTTTAATTTTTAATGTTAGTTTAAAAAAAAATTTTTTTTTTACTTAAAATAATTGTAATGTTAATTTTAAAAATTTGAAATTTTAAATTTAGAATTTTTTTCCTTTTTTTTTATAATTTTAATTTTACTTTTAATTTGTAATCTTTTAAATTATTATTAAATTGTAATCTATAGTGTAATTGTTGTTAAATTTTAATCTTAAAGTTATTTTGACCTGGCCAGGCATTTTCTGCTATCCTAATTAGAATCTAAATTTTTTAAGCTATATTGTTTCGATCTATTTTTATGTACATTGGGATTTTTTGCCGTCACTCATTGATAGGGTACAATTACCTAATTCGTCTATTTTCTCTACCGAGTAAGGTCCCTTAAACAAGCTTTCCAGTTTATGGCCCGCATTGTTCCCTATCAAAACCAAATCTTCTATTTTTATTTCAATGGGTTTAATTCTTTTATTGTACAGAGTCTTACTACTTTGTTTTTGCCTTTCTATCATACCCGTCTGAAGCCTATACTTTACCTCTTTTTGGTTTGACTCTATGTTATATATTGGGTCAACGATATTGTTATCAAGAAATGGTATGTTAGGTGGTTTCTTACCAAATATCAGTTCATACGGACAGTACCCATGGACAGTAGAAGGTGTTGTATTGAAGCAATACGTGAAGTATGTCAACCATTCGTCCCAATCTGTTCTGTCCGCTGTAAGATATGAACGAACGTATTCGTTAAATGTTCTATGTGATCTTTCTATAGTACCTAACGTTTGATGATGGTATGCTGTCGAGGTTGTGTACTCAATATTCAGCAATCCACAAAGCTCTTGTATAGTCTGGTTCGTATACTCCGCTCCCATATCAGTCAGAATTCTATTCATTGGACCGTATATTAAAATGAAATTTTCGAAAATAGCCTTGGCTACGGTTTTAGCCTGTTTGTCCGTTATCGGTATAGTGATCAAATACTTCGTTAGTTCACATATTATGGATACGGCATATTCATTGCTGTTATTAGATTTAATAAAAGGACCAATTGTGTCAATAACGACTCATCGAATGCGTTCACTGGTGTTTCCGTTATCACCATTGGCAGGGATTTATTACTGCTTACATACTTTTATATACTTACGTATGTCTCTTGACATTCCGTTCCAGAAATATTTTTCATTTATTTTTGCTGTCATCCTTGTTATCCCTGGATGACCTCCGTATAAAGGATCATTATGACATTTTTCTAGGTGTGTGTTTTTCTGCTCGTCAGCAGTAACATTTATTCTCCATGGCGCTAGCGCTATTATTAATTTTCTTAATTCTTTGTTCGCTATTTCTTTAAACACATTGATTCGAATCTTCTCAAATATTTTGTCACTTAGTGACAGTTCCAATTTTTTGATGCCTTTGTTGTCGGTCATATTTTCCAACCTAGGGAATAATTGATTTAGATTAATTATCCCATTAATCACTTCTAAAGTTATTTTCCCGTGTTTAAGGTAACACCTCGGTATTTTGCCTTGTAAGTCAAACTTTAGGCGAACATTTTTTCTTACTTCCTTTATACTTAGTGTTTCATAAACCTTTGGGGTTGTCGTTATGCTCTTTATTTTGTCATCTATTCTTGGTTGTGTTTTTCTAGGTTTTGATCTAGTGGTTACCATAAAAATGTCCCTGCTAGTTTTTATGTCTTCTATTGTTATTCTAGATAAGGCGACTGCTGCATGGTTATCCTTTCCCCTCAGGTACTCTATTGTAAAATCATACTCTTCTAAATCCAATCTCATTCGCGTCAATTTTGAGGAAGGGTTTTTCATCGAGAACAAGTACGACAGTGGTCTGTGATCGCTTCTCACTAAAAATCTCGTGGCATATATGTATGGTCTGAAACATGTAATGGCCCAGTGTAAAGCTGCTAATGTTCCTGGATGTAGTTTAAGGTTATATTTCCGGCAGGTTTCAAAAACATCTACCAAATTCCTTATCATGTGTCGTTCTGAACGACCAATTACAACTAAATCATCCATATATAAGAAAGCTTGAGCTGGTGATAAACCAGCGAATGCAATTGTCATCATTCTCTGAAATGAATTGGGGGCTATTTTAAGCCCATATGGGAGGCGTTTAAAACGGAATGATCCCTTATCTGTTGAAAATGATGTGATATCCTCCTCATCTAATTCAATTTGATGAAATCCAGACGTTAAGTCTAGACAAGAAAAATATTTTGCTTTGCCATGTTGATCAAGAATGTCATCTATTCTTGGTAATGGGAATTTTTCTGCAATCAATTTTTTATTAACCGCCCTGTAATCTACTACTAATCTCCATCTTTTATTAACGCTTCCAGCTAAAGATTTTTTCGGTACTAATAACATTGGGCTATTGTATTCAGAAGCTGATGGTTCAATTATACCATCTTTTATTAATTTATCCACTTGTCCTGTTATTTCCTCCTTATGCGCATGAGGTATCCTGTAGTTTTTAATATATGTTGGTTCCATATCTTTTAAACGCGATTTTTGCCTGTAAAAATTATTCGCAGATATTTTTTCTGTTTCTAGTACGAAAACATCTTCTGATCTAGCAGGTAATGATATTGTGTTGATGATTGGGTATTTTTGCATTTTCATCCATGTACTTTTTGGAAAATCATCTGGTCTTAATACTATCCAATCTTTATCCGTTCCATATTCTAGTTTACAATTGTACTTTCTAATGAAGTCAAGTCCCAGTATTCCATCAGATGGAACTGGAAAGTCATCATCCACCACATGGAGTTTATGTTTTACTAAAAGATTTTCAAATATCAGATCCGTTGCGATCTTTCCTTTAGTGTAGGTTATACCCTTTTCTATGTCATGTAGGCTTTTGATTATTGATATGTCCGCACCGGTGTCTACCAAAAATGTCGACACACCTTCATTGAATTTTGATCTTAGTGAAATATATGTTGCTGAATTCAGATTAACTTTTAGGATTCTACTATTAGTAATTATTTCATTTATTGAGTACCCGGGGATTGTAGGTTTCCCGTACTCACATGCAAAGCCCGGACATTACGTCCGCTATTATTATTATTATTATTATTGCGGTTATTATAGTTCCCGCTGTAGTTATTATTGTTCCTGTTGTAACTGTCACGGCCATTATATTGCCTATTGACCTCATTGTTACCATTATGGGACTGGTTACTCCCATTGTTGTATCTCCCGTTATTGTTACTACGACCGCGATTTCCGGTGTAATTCCCACGTCGGATACAATTTGCGTAAGCTCGCCCGCGTCCTTGACCCTGGGTATTGTACCTATCCCTGTTATAGTACATTATTGTACTATTGTTAGGCGCATCGGTTGAATAGCTTATAAACTTAGCTACTGCATCACTGTGTCGTTGGTACAGCTTTTTGTCTTTGATTTTACGGCAATGTTGGTTGTGTATATTTCGGCTAGTGTAGTATTGAGATTCATTAACCTTGCCGAAAGCACCTCAACGGACTCGCCCTTGACTGTTGTTTTTAACCTGGCTATTATGCCGGCTAAATTTGCTTCATTACCCTCTATAAGGGTACGTGCAGTCCCTTTCAATTTAGTTTTTACCAAATTGACGGCTACCGCATCCTGCTTCTCAGCGATCGAATCGACTAGTGACAGGGCATCCAAGAAACTTTGTAGGTTTTCCGCCCTACCATCAAAGTCAGGTATAATCCTGGATACTGTTCTCAAAAATGCTGCCGCTGTCTGTGGCATTATGTCGCTATTTTCTTCTAACTGTACTCTCAACTAGTTTGTATCCTCACCAAATTCTACCCTCTCATGTAATGAGTCGGGCAGGTTTACCTCAATTCCCCTGCGGGTTTCTACACCAATAAGTTTACCCCTTAGGTCAATGAAAAACCCCTCTGCCGCAACCTTGTGTGCGGATGTTAGACGCTAATAATTGACGTTTAATACGATTCTTATTTCCTCAAGTCGCAAGTAGAGGTTTTTCAGATGTTTTTCAACCGTTTCGTCGTTGGTAGGCCTATCGATGTTGAGGCATTTATAGGATTTATCAGTCCATAAAAATAATCAAAATTGACCCGTAGTCGGAATTATTAAAATTCGAAAATAAATTGTGAGAGTGGAGGTGTTAAAAAAATGCAACTTAATCTACATTGGGTTTATATAATCCTAAAAATCTGATGATTTGGCCATCAGTGCCATGTTCCGTATAATATACGGAAAATTAAGTTTTGAGAAAAAAACGCATTTAAAGTTTCTACACCCTTTTAGGTACCAGAATCCACCGTTTTTGACACAACCCGTTTTTTGATACACTAGGTCCCTTTTCTCGGAGAAGGTCACATATATTAAAAAAAAACTCAAATTCGTACTAAAGTCAATATATATTGTCAATATTTATTTTGTTTCATAAGCAATCTTTCGGATACTATAAACCAAAATTTTCAATTATAAGCAAAAAAAATTCGCCTATAACATTAGTAATGATTGGTTATCACATTCGCGTTTGGGTTTTCTAATTTTGATTCCGGCTTACCCATGTTAAAATATTTCTCTTTTTCTTTTTCTTTATATACGTCCTATCTTTTGCGAAATCTACGTGATATTCATGTATTAAAAACGACAACTATAGAAAATAATAGTACATTCGCTTTTTTCATTATATTCATGTATTAACAACATTTATAGGAACTAGTAGTTTGAACTTTTTCATTTAAAAAAAAAAAAAAAAAACCTTAATAACTAACAGTGGGTAGAAGTGAATTTTTCTTTGTTGAAAAAGAATCTTAATAAAATTGTTAAACTTTATAAAAAATATTAATTGAAGTTGTTTTCTTATTAAAATGCATTGTATTTGTATAATTGAAGACAGAAAGTAGATCTCAAAAATAATATTCTAAAATATGTGGAGCTTAAACTTCCGCCATATAGTATCTTTTTTTTTTTTTTTGTCGTGTATGTTCACATTTAGAAATTTTAATATTTTGATTGTTAAAATTTTGTATTATAAGAAACTCAATATTCGACAATACTTTATCAATATTATAGTTAAGCTTTAATTAAAAAAAAATTTAATATAGTAATTTTTACTTAACTTATATAATGATGATTACTGGTGCCAATGTTGTTGATATTGTGGTCGAGGTGCTTTGGCCGCATCGATCAATGATATTTCATTGATATCTTCCCTCATATTTGTAGCCTTTACCGCAAAAGAAAGCGGTCACGTACACACATGATATGTTATGATTTATATCAGTTCAAAAATGGTTGATACTTGTTTTGATTATCAATTTTGATATTTATTTAACAACAACGTTAATTTAACACAAAATTAAATTATTATTTTCTTTCTTAAGTTGCGCGAGTATGATATTTTTAATTTGATGTTCTTTGTTTCACTGTTTTTCAATCGAAATTATTTTTAAGTACTCTTTTTTTTTTTTGTTACTTGATGTAGTATGGACTATTTTGTGTTATATTTTTAGTGGATTTAGTCACTAGCTCATTAACTCATTATGCAATACACGTGATATTTAAAATATAATTTAGTTACGTTTTATTAATATAATATATATTATAATATTCTTTATTAGCCTTTCAAGCCAATATTTTGTCTTAATATCTCAACGTTTTTGTTTAAAGTTTTAACTTTCAAAATAATTTTTTGTTTGTTTTTATCACTCGCGTTTACTAGTTGTCTATAGTTTCATTATTATTTTACTATGTTTATATTTGGCAGGATCGCCATAAAATATCTTTTTTATATTTTTATTCATATATTTCCTTTTAATTGAAAACACTATTTTTCTTTCTAACTATGAACTGCCGCTCATGCGACCGTTCATTCTTACTGTTCTATATTAATTATTATTTCTATTCTAATTTAATGTTGATCTACCTACGTACGCGCGCACATGCATTGTACACGCGTACACATACTTTTACATTATGTGTAGAAACATGCTAATGCAGGTTTCCACACAGGTAACTGAGTAGACGAGTGAATTTGCGTATTAAGCAAATTTACACGTAACTATACTATAGTACAATTGTGAGAAATACTTTTCTCACGGTTGAGTTCGGTGCAGGTGGATATATTTAGTTACAATTAGTAATTTAATCTTACCATTTAGTTACCGTACAGGAGGTAGGGTAACTATGACTTATCAAACACACTACACCTCCCTTTTACAGAAAAAGAATGATCTATATTCTTGATCATTCTTTCATATACTTATAGTGGTTTTAAATTTAAATTGAAAAAAAAAATATTAGGTTTCAAGATTTATTTTGGGTTCTTCACCTTCCCTTTCTTGTAAAAATTAAATTTTAATTAAATTTTGAAATTTATTTTTAATTTTATTTTAAATTCTATAAAGTTATTTAAAATTAGTGTTGTAGGTAAAAATTATACTTTGTAATACATGTAAAATGTTTTGACATTTTTAATTTTTAATGTTAGTTTAAAAAAAAATTTTTTTTTACTTAAAATAATTGTAATGTTAATTTTAAAAATTTTAAATTTTAAATTTAGAATTTTTTTCCTTATTTTTATAATTTTAATTTTGCCTTTCTATCATACTCGCGGCGCGCTGCTGCTCCGTCTGAAGCCTATACTTTACCTCTTTTTGGTATGACTCTATGTTATATATTGGGTCAACGATATTGTTATCAAGAAATGGTATGTTAGGTGGTTTCTTACCAAATATCAGTTCATACGGACAGTACCCATGGACAGTAGAAGGTGTTGTATTGAAGCAATACGTGAAGTATGTCAACCATTCGTCCCAATCTATTCTGTCCGCTGAAAGATATGAACGAACGTATTCGTTAAATGTTCTATGTGATCTTTCTATAGTACCTAACGTTTGATGATGGTATGCTGTCGAGGTTGTGTACTCAATATTCAGCAATCCACAAAGCTCTTGTATAGTCTGGTTCTTATACTCCGCTCCCATATCAGTCAGAATTCTATTCATTGGACCGTATATTAAAATGAAATTTTCGAAAATAGCCTTGGCTACGGTTTTAGCCTGTTCGTCCGTTATCGGTATAGTGATCAAATACTTCGTTAGATCACATATTATGGATATGGCATATTCATTGCCGTTATTAGATTTAATAAAAGGACCAATTGTGTCAATAACGACTTATCGAATGCGTTCACTGGTGTTTCCGTTATCACCATTGGCAGGGATTTATTACTGCTTACATACTTTGTTATAGTTACGTATGTCTCTTGACATTACGTTCCAGAAATATTTTTCATTTATTTTTGCTGTCATCCTTGTTATCCCTGGATGACCTCCGTATAAAGGATCATTATGACATTTTTCTAGGTGTGTGTTTTTCTGCTCGTCAGCAGTAACATTTATTCTCCATGGCGCTAGCGCTATTATTAATTTTCTTAATTCTTTGTTCGCTATTTCTTTAAACACATTGATTCGAATCTTCTCAAATATTTTGTCACTTAGTGATAGTTCCAATTTTTTTATGCTTTTGTTGTCGGTCATATTTTCCAACCTAGGGAAGAATTGATTTAGATTAATTATCCCATTAATCTCTTCTAAAGTTATTTTCCCGTGTTTAAGGTAACACCTCGGTATTTTGCCTTGTAAGTCATACTTTAGGCGAACATTTTTTCTTACTTCCTTTATACTAAGTGTTTCATAAACCCTTGGGGTTGTCGTTAGGCTCTTTATTTTGTCATCTATTCTTGGTTGTGTTTTTCAAGATTTTGATCTAGTGGTTACCATAAAAATGTCCCTGCTAGTTTTTATGTCTTCTATTGTTATTCTAGATAAGGCGACTGCTGCATGGTTATCCTTTCCCCTCAGGTACTCTATTGTAAAATCATACTCTTCTAAATCCAGTCTCATTCGCGTCAATTTTGAGGAAGGGTTTTTCATCGAGAACAAGTACGACAGTGGTCTGTGATCGCTTCTCACTAAAAATCTCGTGGCATGTATGTATGGTCTGAAACATGTAATGGCCCAGTGTATAGCTGCTAATTTTCCTGGATGTAGTTTAAGGTTATATTTCCGGCAGGTTTCAAAAACATCTACCAAATTCCTTATCATGTGTCGTTCTGAACGACCAATTACAACTAAATCATCCATATATAAGAAAGCTTGAGCTGGTGATAAACCAGCGAATGCAATTGTCATCATTCTCTGAAATGAATTGGGGGCTATTTTAAGCCCATATGGGAGGCGTTTAAAACGTAATGATCCCTTATCTGTTGAAAATGATGTGATATCCTCCTCATCTAATTCAATTTGATGAAATCCAGACGTTAAGTCTAGACAAGAAAAATATTTTGCTTTGCCATGTTGATCAAGAATGTCATCTATTCTTGGTAATGGGAATTTTTCTGCAATCAATTTTTTATTAACCGCCCTGTAATCTACTACTAATCTCCATCTTTTATTAACGCTTCCAGCTAAAGATTTTTTCGGTACTAATAACATAGGGCTATTGTATTCAGAAGCTGATGGTTCAATTATACCATCTTTTATTAATTTATCCACTTGTCCTCTTATTTCCTCCTTATGCGCATGAGGTATCCTGTAGTTTTTAATATATGTTGGTTCCATATCCTGTAAACGCGATTTTTGCCTGTAAAAATTATTCGCAGATATTTTTTCTGTTTCTAGTGCGAAAACATCAACATATTCCATGCATATTTCCTTTAGTTCATTCTCAATAAATTTAGGAAATTTTTCAGACAATATCTTAAATTTATCGTCGTTATTCTGACATTCGATCATTGATACTGTTTCATAATCATCCAAGCTTTCAGTCTCTATTTGAGCATTAGATATAACAACCTCTTCGTCTGTTGTATTTATTATACGTACAAAAGTGTGTGAGGCGTTTGAAATTGTATTTGCTATAAATATCCCCTCCTTAAGGCTTTGGTTAGGATTAAATACGTCCCCCTTTGAATCTTTTATATTTATTTTTCTAATTACTTCTGATCTAGCAGGTAATGATATTGTGTTGATGATTGGGTATTTTTGCATTTTCATCCATGTACTTTTTGGAAAATCATCTGGTCTTAATACTATACAATCTTTATCCGTTCCATATTCTAGTTTACAATTGTACTTTCTAATGAAGTCAAGTCCCAGTATTCCATCAGATGGAACTGGAAAGTCATCATCCACCACATGGAGTTTATGTTTTACTAAAAGATTTTCAAATATCAGATCCGTTGCGATCTTTCCTTTAGTATAGGTTATACCCTTTTCTATGTCATGTAGGCTAGTTGTGTTGGATGTATCTATTCTCTGTCCGCTTTTGATTATTGATATGTCCGCACCGGTGTCTACCAAAAATGTCGACACACCTTCATTGAATTTTGATCTTAGTGAAATATATGTTGCTGAATTCAGATTAACTTTTAGGATTCTACTATTAGTAATTATTTCATTTATTGAGTACCCGGGGATTGTAGGTTTCCCGTACTCACATGCAAAGCCCGGACATTACGTCTTCTATTATTATTATTATTGCGGTTATTATAGTTCCCGCTGTAGTTATTATTGTTCCTGTTGTAACTGTCACGGCCATTATATTGCCTATTGATCTCATTGTTACCATTGTGGGACTGGTTACTCCCACTGTTGTATCTCCCGTTATTGTTGCTACGACCGCGATTTCCGGTGTAATTCCCACGTCGGCTAAGATTTGCGTAAGCTCGGCCGCGTCCTTGACCCTGGGTATTGTACCTATCCCTGTTATAGTACATTATTGTACTATTTTTAGGCGCATCGGTTGAACAGCTTATAAACTTAGCTACTGCATCACTGTGTCGTTGGTACAGCTTTTTGTCATTGCTTTTACGGCAATGTTGGTTGTGTATATTTCGGCTAGTGTAGTATTGAGATTCATTAACCTTGCCGAAAGCACCTCAACGGACTCGCCCTTGACTGTTGTTTTTAATCTGTCTATTATGCCGGCTAAATTTGCTTCATTACCCTCTATAAGGGTACGAGGGTACGTGCAGTCCCTTTCGAATTAGTTTTTACCAAATTGACGGCTACCGCATCCTGATTCTCAGCGATCGAATCGACTAGTGACAGGGCATCCAAGAAACTTTGTAGGTTTTCCGCCCTACCATCAAAGTCTTGTATAATCCTGGATACTGTTCTCAAAAATGCTGCCGCTGTCTGTGGCATTATGTCGCTATTTTCTTCTAACGGTACTGTCAACTATTTTGTATCCTCACCAAATTCTACCCTCTCATGTAATGAGTTGGGCAGGTTTACCTCAATTCCCCTGCGGGTTGCTACACCAATAAGTTTATCCCTTAGGTCAATGAAAAACCCCTCTGCCGCAACCTTGTGTGCGGATGTTAGGCGCTGATAATTGACGTTTAATACGACTCTTATTTCCTCAAGTCGTAAGTAGAGGTTTTTCAGATGTTTTTCAACCGTTTCGTCTTTGGTAGGCTTATCGGTGTTGAGGCATTTATAGGATTTATCAAATTAATCTCTTATTACTCTGCACTAGCCGAGTAGCGCTGGCCAGTCCATAAAAATAATCAAAATTGACCCGTAGTCGGAAGTATTAAAATTCGAAAATAAATTGTGAGAGTGGAGGTGTTAAAAAAATGCAACTTAATCTACATTGGGTTTGTATAATCCTTAAAATCTTATGATTTGGCCATCAGTGCCATGTTCCGTATAATATACGGAAAATTAAGTTTTGAGAAAAAAACGCATTTAAAGTTTCTACACCCTTTTAGGTACCAGAATCCACCGTTTTTGACACAACCCGTTTTTTGATACACTAGGTCCCTTTTCTCGGAGAAGGTCACATATATTAAAAAAACTCAAATTCGTACTAAAGTCAATAAATATTGTCAATATTTATTTTGTTTCATAAGCAATCTTTCGGATACTATAAACCAAAATTTTCAATTATAAGCAATATGTGCACTTTATTCCAATTTTAGAAACAAAAAAAAATTTAAAGATACTATCTTAAAAAAATATATATGTAATAAAAGTTGGGACATAATATATTCGCATGTGTTCGAAATACTTCTCAAAAAAAAAAATTCGCCTATAACATTAGTAATGATTCTCGCGATACCGTTTTTTCTTTTTTTTTTAAACCTTATCAATGTTGTCGCCTCTAGTAGGTATATTTTGAGGAGTAAGTTACTCCCTCCTATTAACACTCAACACAAGGTTAGGTACCACAGTGAATTTAATTGCTCCGCATGGTCGACAACCTCTATGTTGGTTATCACATTCGCGTTTGGGAGTTCTAATTTTGATTCCGGCTTACCCATGTTAAAATATAATTTCTCTTTTTCTTTTTCTTTATATACGTCCTATCTTTTGCGAAATCTACTTTTTCTTTTCAAAAAAAAAAAAAAAACCTTAATAACTAACAGTAGGTAGAAGTGAATTCTTCTTTGTTGAAAAAGAATCTTAATAAAATTGTTAAACTTTATAAAAAATATTAATTGAAGTTGTTTTCTTATTTATTTATTTATTTTATTTATTTATTTATTTATTCAGTCTATGGAATCATCCTTACAGACTACTTAAAGTATATGTACATTTATATTATAATTTATATATATAATTAAACATTTAACAAAATTGATATATAACATTTATTTAATTCAGTTGATTTAATGCATTTAAGTGTAATATAATATCTCTTCTCACAATATCCAAACTTTTATTAAAATCAATAAACTGATACAGCATATTAAACTCATCACAAATTCTACGTAGTGGATTAAAATTAGCATAGTTTGTACAATAATATTTGATAGTTAGAAAGTTATAATTTCTTGATGATCGAAAAGGAATATTTATATTTATTTTGTTGATAAGAAATTCAGATTTAAGACTACCATTTAACAGTTTTAACAGGAAAGTAACATTTAGCATATGTCTGCGCCTTTTCAATGTAGGAAGCTTAATTAGAGCCAGACGATTTTCATAAGATGGCAACCTCATATTAGGATCCCAGCCCAAACCACGAAGACAAAATAACAAAAATTGTTTTTGAACTGATTCAATTTTATTCGAATGTATATGATATTGCGGATCCCAGACTACAGACCCATATTCGAGTATTGGTCTTACCAAGGTAGTAAACAATTGTTTTGTCGTATACGGATCCGAAAACTCTTTAGCCCACCGTTTAATGAATCCAAGTACACCAGTAGCTTTATTTATTGTTAGCGAAATATGACTTCTAAAGTCTAATTTTTTATCCAGATGTACGCCAAGGTCGTTGAATGAATCAACTAAATCAAGCACAGCATTATTCATGATATACCGACCATTTATTGGAATTGATCTTGTAAAAATCATATATTTGCATTTTTTGACATTTAGGTCCATTAGATTCATATTACACCAAGTAGTTAAACGATCAATATCATTCTGTAAAAGTGATTGTTGATCAAGATTGTTGAGGGTAAAAATTAACTTTACATCGTCTGCATACATTAATGTAGTTGAGTGTTTAATTACAAAAGGAAGATCATTTATAAATAGCGTAAATAAAAGAGGTCCCGAGTGACTACCTTGAGGTACACCAGATAATACTTTTATTTGTTGGAATACGAGTTATGAAACTTAATATATTGTGTGCTATCTTTTAAATATGATCCAAGCCATTTTATCAGCAATATACCAAATCCCATACGGTCAAGCTTAAACAACAATAGATCATGATTTACTTTATCAAATGCCTTGCTAAAATCATTATAAATAACACCTGTTTGTTTCATATTAATAAAACCATCATTTACCAAAGTTGTAATCTCCAAAAGATTTGTTAATGTAGAGCGTGATTTGCAGAATCCATGTTGCGTTTTGGAATAGCACTTAATTTAGCAATACCTTTAAAATTCGAAATACCAGCTTTAGATCCAGACTTAAAGAAGGGAATAATAAAAGATTCTTTCCAAATGGGAGGAAAGTAACCCAATTTAAGGGATATGTTAAACACATAAGTCAAAGGAATATACAATAAATGTGCGCAGCGCTTTAAAATGCAACTGGGAACACCGTCAGGACCAGCAGCATACGACAATTTCAATTTTGTCAGGGCATTTAGAACTGTATGTTGATTGATGGATGGTATATTAATAATTGAAGATTCCGATATTATGTATGGATACAGATTATAGCTATTAAATACTGTCGAAGAATAAGTTGATGCAAAAAAGTCTGCAAACAAATTACTTATGGAGTTATCATCTGAAATTCTAAATCACCGTACTTCATAACCAAAGGAAAGTCCGCAGTACGTCTTTTAGAATTAACAAATTTATAAAATGATTTTGGATTATTTTTTAGATTATTTCTTACTTTAATTAAAAAGTTATTATAGGCCAATTGATTAGCAATAATAAATTCCGATCTTGATAACGAGTATTTCATATAATCTATCAATGTTCCATATTTTTTATAATTTTTGTACATTTTGTTTTTCTTATTTTTAAGTTGAGATAGATGTTTTGTAATCCAAGGAGGATCATTCGATTTAGGAGGTAACACTTTAGGTACAGATGCCGAGAAACATTCAAAGAGGTGATGATAAAATGTATGCAAACACAAGTTATCATTGCAACGAGATAACACATTTATCCAGTCAATTTGGAATAGATGGAGTTGTAAATCTTGGTAATTAGTTTTATTAAAGCAAAAGATTTTATCGTTGTGAGTTAACTTTTTTTATGAAGAGGATAGGAACAAAAGCAAGATATCTCAAGTGTTGGATGGTATATATCTTCCGGATTAGAAATAGGGCTATGCCGCAATATTGAAAAGTCATTCGGTTCATTAACGAAAATAAGGTCCAACAGTCTACCAAATGCATTTGTGACGGAGTTGACTTGGAAAAGACAATTTTCCAATAAACCATGAATAAATGCAGCTGAAGAATCGGAATAATGAGATGGAACTAAATAATTGGTATCAGGATCAGCTTTCCAGGATGTAGACGGCATGTTAAAATCTCCAATTAACATTAATAAATCAGATGGTTTTATATAATTTTGGATTAAATCAACAGCTTTCAGATGATCCTCATAAACAGAAAGCGGAGAGTTAGGCGGAATGTATGAGCAAATAATGTATATGGACCTGTTATTAATTTTAGCTAAAACACATATAATCTCAATATGTAAAAAATCGTTTAAGATAATTTCTTCAGACGAAAATTCGTTTAGTATAGCAACCAATACGCCGCCACCAGACTTTTTTATTACATTATTACACTGATTATTATTTTTATCGGCTTCAATTCTTTCACAACTTTCTCTATCTTTTCTGAAAATTTGATATTTAGGGCAAAAAATCTCAGAGTTATTAACTTTTTTACTGAGCCAGGTCTCCGTAAATATAATAATATGATTATTGAAGCCAAAGCTATTACAATAAATTGACGAAAGTTTTGAATTCATACCTCTAACGTTTTGATACAAGATGTATATTAGTTTTTTGGATTTTGATCAGCGGATTTGGGAAGCCGAGCATTATCTTCTTCTCTATATATAAATTCACGTATTAATGCGTTTTTAGGCCAAAAACTGGCATCTACGATTTGTTCAAATAGGTATTCAGGAACAATTATTTTAAATGATGCTCTATTTCTGGAATTCATTTTGTAAACACTAATATCCTCAGGAATACAGTTTTTTATTTTAGAGATCACATAAAATTTCATCTCATCAGCTTTCGTATCATGTGCGAAACGTGTAGCAAATATAGTTTTCTTCGGAGGAATTGTTCGCAACCTAGGAGTGGGTATTGATTCAATACCAGTAGTAGGCACTATATTTGAAGTACCAGATGTTGAAGCAGATGGAATTGGTGATGCAGCATCAAAATTAATCAATCGACCAGCGTTCTCAGGATTATAAAGTAAATTATTAGCCGTAGCAGTTCTAGGCATTGAAGAAATATTTGGAGCAATAATGTTCAGAGCATGCTGAGTACTATGGTTATTAGCATTTGATGTAATCGGAAATGCTGCAGTTTCATTTAATATTGGAGTAGGTTTATTAATTAAAACTTGAACGTTGTTTGAATGAGAAACGGCAGGATCAATACCTGTAATATTTTGAAAAGGATTTGGTAAATATAAAGCAGATGCAGTAGCAGTAGTACTATTCTGATGTGCTCCATTAGGACCAGGATTCTGACTAGAATTTTCTTTATTAAAATGCATTGTTAAAATGCATTGAATTTGTATAATTGAAGACAGTAAGTAGATCTTAAAAATAATATTCTAAAATATGTGGAGATTAAACTTCCGCCATATAGTATATTTTCTTTTTTTTTTTTTTGTCGTGTATGTTCACATTTAGGAATTTCAATATTTTGATTGGTAAAATTTTGTATTATAAAAAACTCAATATTCGACAATACTTTATAAATATTATAGTTACGCTTTAATTAAAAAAAAATTTTAATATAGTAATTTTACTTAATTTATATAATGATGATTACTGGTTCCAATGTTGCTGATATTGTGGTCGAGGTGCTTTGGCCGCATCGATCAATGATATTTCATTGATATCTTCCCTCATATTTATAGTCTTTACCGCAAAAGAAAGCGGTCACGTACACACATGATATGTTATGATTTATATCAGTTCTAAAATGGTTGATACTTGTTTTGATTATCAATTTTGATATTTATGTAACAACAACGTTAATTTTACACAAAATTAAATTATTTTCGTAGTCTTTCTTAAGTTGCGCGAGTATAATATTTTTAATTTGATGTTCTTTGTTTCACTGTTTTTCAATCGAAATTATTTTTAAGTATTCTTTTTTTTTTTTTTTTGTTACTTGATGGTTTTAGTCACTAGCTCATTAACTCATTATGCAATACACGTGATATTTAAAATATAATTTAATTAGTTACGTTTTATTAATATAATATATATTATAATATTCTTTATTAGCCTTTCAAGCCAATATTTTGTCTTAATATCTCAACGTTTTTGTTTAAAGTTTTAACTTGCAAAATAATTTTTTGTTTGTTTTTATCACTCGCGTTTACTAGTTGTCTATAGTTTCATTATTATTTTACTATGTTTATATTTGGCAGGATCGCCATAAAATATGTTTTTTATATTTTTATTCGTCTTTTTAATATCCTTTTAATTGAAAACACTATTTTTCTTTCTAACTATGAACTGCCGCTCATGCGACCGTTCATTCTTACTGTTCTATATTAATTATTATTTCTATTCTTATTTAGTGTTGATCTACGTACGTACGCGCGCACATGCATTGTACACGCGTACAATTAGTAATTTAATTTTACCATTTAGTTACCGTACAGAAGGTAGGGTAACTATGACTTATCAAACACACTACACTATTATCATGCACCAGGCATGCAGTAGAACACCAATACATTCCGATGTATTTGTTCACAGTACAGCCCTCAATCGTGAGAGTCTGCAGACTATGCAAACTACACGAGTGTATAAGTTAGAATTATGTGTGAATTTGTGTATATTTGAATAGCCTAAGGTAGTTTTAATATTTTAATTATTAATAAAAGTCAGTTACTCAATAGAGCTGATACAAAATGAAACGACTTTAAAGTGATAACATTATACTCGTTTGCTTTGCAAAAAATTTTTAATATCTTAAAATGAAACTAAATAGCTGCCAGAACCCTTATTTTATGTTGCAGTGAACCGTGAATAAATTTGCTTAAAAAAAAAAACATATTTGGCAAGCTATTTAAAGTTGCAACCTAAAAAGAACCACGTTTGTCACCTCTTCAAATATGTCTTCCTGCCACTATTCAAAAGCCGCAATAGATGGGTGCTGAAGTAATATGGTCGAGGTAGTATAAAAACATCTACAGTTGCAAATATTACGCTATTAGCAACGGCATATTAAAGAAGAACGATAGTGTTGTTATCGACAATATTTTGTATACCCTCCACACCACTGTTTGTCATTCCGCTTTTTTTTTTTTTTTTGTTAACCGACACTCAGGGGATGCCCCCTACAAAGGCAGTGCATTGTGTTGATTTAAGGAAAATAGGTTATGGGAAGGAGGAGAGAGGGAGTAGTGTTTATGGATATTTGACTATTATATTTTATTAGATTATAACTGTCAGGAAAGACCTCTGCGGGGAGTTTATTCCACATACGGCTAGTTCGACTGATAATAGAATTCTCTCTGTAATGCGTTGTGCGGTCAACTGGACAATAGACTACAAACGGATGTGATCTACTAGAGAAGCGGGTAGAGCGAATCAAAACTCGGGCACTTGGAATAAGTTCGCTAATCTCAGAAGAACATTTCCCATGGTAATATCTATAGAACAGTGCTACACAACTCACATTCCGACGGTGTTCCAATGAATCAATAGAATTGGATACCCTACTGTCATTGATGAGCGCCAGCGCGGAGATCAGAAGGAGTGAAGAAATTTCTACACCGTTTTAGAAAACCAAGACACTTGAATGCTTCTTTCGACACTTGAAAAACAAGCTCGTTCCAACGAACATCACATTGTATTCTCATGCCCAGAACATCAAGAGTATCCGATTCCTCAATACCTATGCCACCCATATATACAGATGGCATTGTTGATTCCATGGCCCTATGGGTCAACATACAACATTGAGTCTTCAGCGCATTAAAATCAACCCTATTCGCTTTACCCCACTCGGAGATTGTTAAGAGGTCTTGATTGAGTGTGTCATTCATTGTCCGCCTTTTGCCCCCAACCTCCAAGAGGCTTGGCCTACAATTAAAGGAAAATGAATGACAAATGCTGCTGTCATCTGCGAAAGAGTATATAGAGTTAAAAGTTTGTAACGTATCGATAAAATTTCGGAGACCCGCTCAAACAGGCATGTCAAACTCATTTTAGTGTACGGGCCAAATTCTTCGAAAATTTTAGTTCAAATCCTCTTGCGGGCCGCAATTACTTTTTTTATTAAAAATTAAAATTTTGATTGGAATTGAATATAAATAAACCATAAAGAAAACAGACAAAATATTCATAGAAATATATTTATTAATAAGAAGAATATAAATTATTTTTAGCTGAATATAATGCACCGCTTGTCATTTTTCAAATCATCAAAGTATAGTTAAACTTTGGCTTGATGTAATTTTTAATATCGATGCTAAATGTTCTTCAGTTAATTTGGTTCGCTGCGCAGTTTTATTCATCTTCATTTGTGAAAAACGCTGTTCACAAATATATGTGCTACCAAACACGGATAATATGCGTATTACATTTTATTTTAGCAAAAAATATTTACTTGAGATTCGGTACTTTGAAAATCCGAAAACCTCTTTTCGAAATCTTCTTCAAACATTTTCAGTTGTTTCTCATATTTGTCAAATTCTCGATATTTAAGCAAAAGATTCTTACAACTAGAAAAATTTGATAAATTTTTTATTTATTTGTATTTTCCACAGAGATATCTTTTGTTTGTATGAATTTATTTGGTCATACAATGAAGTTATAAGCATGTTTCTGCCCTGCAGGTTAATATTGAGTTGACTGAGATGCCCAGTAATGTCAACTGAGAAAGCCAAATCTTGTATCCAATTAACATCCTTCAGTTCAGAGCACTCAAAATCTTTAATTTCTGCACAAAGTACGATTACGTCCAGCAGTTGTAAAAATCTTCTTAGAACTTTATGACTTGAAAGCCAGCGAATGTCAGTATAATATGCCAAATCAGATTCTACATCTTTCAGCAATGACGTAAATTCTCGATTCTACATCTTTCAGCAATGACGTAAATTCTCGATCCGCGTGCTCGAATAAAATTAACAATTTTACCAACTTTTTTAAATATATTATCAATTTTAATTACTTTTGAACATAAGACTTGCTGGTGAATTAAGCAATGGATGTGTTGAACAGATATGATATGTTGAATTTTACCATAAGCTTTTAGTCTACCAATGACGCCATGTGTAGCTCCCGTCATAGAAGTGGCCCCAGTAGTCGCCAAAGATAGCAAGTTATTCATTGGAAGATCATATTTTGTAATAGCAATCATAAGTAGATCGAAAATATCTTCTCCTGTTGTGGTCCATGCATTGGAATTACTTCTAATAGCTTTTCAGTTATTTTCATATTCCCGTCACACCCTCGAATAAAAACGGCTAACTGGGCTGTAAATCAGTACCCTCATCGATTGCAATTGAAAACGCTTCAAAATTTAATGCAACTGAGTGAAGTTGGCCTCTTAAAATTGAAGCAATGTCAGTTACTTGTTGGGGCTATATTCCAGCAGCTTGATCACCGTGGCTAAAACTATAATCTATATGACATTAGCCTTTAGTCTCTAAGTCTTAAGACCGAATACCAAGGACTAACCTCAAATAAATTTATTATGGAACACAACAAATCCCTATCAGGCCCTATGATTGCCTATTGTGTTTTAGCGCTGGCAAGCGCTGTCAATCAACGCCCAAACGGCGTTTATTTGGCTGAAAAAGGAAAAACGAGAGGCAAAGCCGGACAAGTATGCTTTCTCACGGTTAAAGTCAGAACAGCGTACTTACTTGTCTTCATCTGCCACTGTTCTGACTTTTCTCCCTTTATTTATATTAAATCTTAAAACTAATTAAAGATATCTATAACAACAATGAAAGTAAAAATACTGAAATTGCATTAATAATGCAAGCAAAAATTAATACTAATAAAAAAAAACAAACATTAACCATAACTCAATGCGGTTCATTGCCATGGCATACTAAAATGGCTAACTTAACCAATAACAAAAAAAAAACAAATAATAATAATGCAAGTACCGTGGGAAAAAAGACATACATTTACATTTAATATACACGGAAGTTTACAAAAGAAAATTAAGTCAATGTCATTGCTCAGAATTGCAGTAACAGAACATTGCAATAAAAAAAAAACTAAAAAAAGAATACAAACATAAGCAAGACAACGCAAATTACGTTATATGTATGTATATCTTTATTTGAATTTGGTCTTAAGACTAACTTTTACAATGATCTTACTTTAGTATTTATAAAAATTCTTAATTCTAGTTATGATGACATATGGTAAATCTACAATCTAGCTTATTTTAGTTTTGAGTGTTATACATATGATGGGTGTACAATTTGGGTTATCTTAGTTATGCTATGTGATTGGTAAAAGTAGCAACGTTGTTGATATTTTTTGCTTGTGCTAGTTTGTTTACATATGGATTTACTTTGGTTTTCATCTTAATAGATAGAAATTTTTTTCGCTAAGCTAGAAGTTAAGTACTTGGGACATATTTTGTCTCAAAGTGGTCTCGAAGTAGATCCTTAAAAAACAAGAGGAATTCGGAATCGTGCAAACTCCAAAAATCCAAAACAAGTTTTATCTTTTTTACAAACGTGCTCGTGGTATAGACGGTTTATTCCGTCTTTTGCTGATGTATCTAAGCCACTGTCTGACTTAACAAAAAAGATGGCAATATGGAATTGGTCACAAAAATAACAAGAAGCATTTGATAATCTTAAAGCTCTCTTAATATCACCGCCAATTTTACAACAGATTAATGAAAATCTTCCATTTATTTTAAAAATCGATGCCAGTAATTACGCACTCAGGGCTGTATTGATCCAGGGGGAGAAAGACGAGGAACATCCTGTCGAATATGCTAGTAGGCTATTACTCCCAGCTCAACGGAACTATTTAACAACTAAACGCGAAGCTTTGGCAGCAGTGTGGGCAGTTCAAAAATTTCGGGGATATATAGAAGGCTCAGAAGTAGTTGTATTAACTGATCATCAACCTTTGAAATGGCTCTTTAGTCTTAAAAGTCCTACAGGTCGACTTGCTAGGTGGGCCCTCCAGTTGCAGATGTATAATATTCAGTTTGGTTATACTCCTGGAAAAATACCGTAGCTGATATGCTTTCAAGGCCTCCTTGTCCAATTGAAACACATAATGATGTACGCTTTGAATGCTTCTCAATCCATATTGATTTTACAAGAAAAGGCGCAGAAGAATTTAGAAAGGCTCAGCTGGAAGATCCAATCTTAAAATTATTATTGATTCATTCGAAAACGACGACGAAAATGTTATTCGCCTCACTAATAGAGGTTATTTGATGTTAGACGGAGTGCTATACACATTTTGTTCCGAAGAAGATACCGAAAATGGTCAACTTGTTGTACCAGAATCAATTTGAAGCCAAATCCTATTTAAATATCATGATGAACCAATAGCAGAACATTATGGGATCGATAGAACTATTCATCGAATAACTCCAAATTATTATTGACGCAAAATGAGAGCTGAAAATGCAGATTGTGTAAAATCTTGCATGGAATGTAAAAGATACAAACCATCATTTGGTTTACTTCAGGCAGTATCCAGTCGCCATGGATTTATTTGGTTCTTTACCAAGGACATCTCAAGGAAATCAGTGGATTCTGATAGTTGAAGATTTTTGCAGTCGGTGGACTGAATTATTCTCTTTAGCCGAAGTGAAATAATAGAAATATGTTCTTTATTTCTATGGACCAAGTATTTAATTAATTAAAACACAATTTATTTTTGTTTCGCTTCTCTTCTTTTAAAATCTTAAGCTACTCTAAATTATACAATTATGTGTGTAAAACATGCTAACACAGCAGTTCCCACACAGGTAACCAATTATATGCGTAGATTTGCATAGTACGCAAGTTCACACGCAAATATATAATTGTACACCAATGGAAATGCAAGTTAAATATTTTCCACGGTTAAGTTCGGTGGGTGTGGATTATTTTAATAAAAACTGTTAAATGTTACCATTTAGTTACCGTACTGAAGTTAGGTTAATTACGACTAATCAAACACACTACAGTATCATCGGCAGAAAATTGTGATATGATTGTTCCAAATTAAATATTTTTAAGATATCGTTGTGATAATGGAACTCAATTTATATCCGCGATAATGCAAAAACTTACGTTTTGCCTAAAAATCGAACAAACTTTTACTCCAGTATACCATCCCAAAGCAAACCCGGTCGAAAAAGAGATTTAAAAGTTCAACTTTCTATATGTGTTGGCCAAGATCACACTCTATGGGATCAGAAGTTACCTGCAATCCCTTTCGCAATGAACACTGCAAAATGCTCAACAACAAATTATACTGCAGCGAGTTAAACTTTTGGAAGAGAATTAAGGACTCCTGTCGAAGTGCAAAATGATCTTCGAACTATAGTCAATACTGAAAATGTTATTCCATAAATTACCCCACATGTATTGCATATTGCAGATATTTTGAAGCTGGTAAAAGAAACTGAAGAGAAAATGCAAGACAAAAATAAGTTTTATGCTGATTTAAAAAGAAAACCGCAATAGGATATAGAAGATTGTGATCGTGTCTTAATATTCACTCACATTTTAAGTAAAATGTCGAAATATATACCACGTCGTGGTGGTCCATATATAGTATTGGCGAAAAAGGGATATGTATGTTATACGATTGAATCGCAACAAAACCCTCAAGAACCTATGGCAACATATCATGCATCTGATCTTTTATTATACAAGGGCCGTCAAGAAAATCCAGTATATCCATTAAGAAAGAGAGGAAGACCGAAAGTTGTATATAATCAGTCAATAAACGCAGCTAACAACAACGATTCAACAACAAATTCAGAAACAACAAATAAACATTCAAAAAGAAAGCAACGACCATCATAAACAACCAAGGCATCTCGTAAATTTGCACCTCAACAACAAGTTTCAACAACACCTCAACAGCAAGTTGCAACAACATCCCAACAACAATTGGGAACAACGACACTACAAACAACGTACAAAAACTCAACATTCATCGAATCAACAAACGATGATTGAAACCATATGAGAAGATCAAATCGAATTATAAACCAAAGAAGATTCTAGGGAGTGTGTAGCGATCACTTATTTATTTCTTTATATTTTGATACTAACTATTACATTTTGACTTAAGATTCAATATATTTAAATTCAATTAATGTAGAATTCCCCTAATATATTACAATAATTAGTGAATGCATTGAATGTTATATAGTTAATATTGTCTTTCTTTTTATTGGCCAATTTAACGTAAATTTTGTTTATTAATAGATCAAATTACATTTATACCTTTTATACAGTCTGTTTTGTTATTGGCCAATATAGCATAAATTTTAATTCAATAACATTTAGTAAAGTCAGCATTTTTTGATGCATAATTTTTGTATAAGTACCTCAAACAAAACTTCAATAAAGTCAGTAGTTAAAAGAATTTATTTTGTTTTAATTACTGAACACTGATCTTCAAGTTACAAGTGCTTGAAGACCAAACAATTTTTAAGAAACAAACAAATTAGTACAGACCAAATTTAAGTGTTTGGTTTGACTTATACTAATAGTTTCAATACACATTAACATTTGGTGACCCCAAAACACTCTTGAAATTCAAGTTTCCCCCCACCAGTGGTAAGGAACTTGAAACACTCAAGAGTGGATTAAACACGCCCTGCAGCGCTACATCAGGACATCAATTGTCCACAAGCGTCCTTGTTGAGCAAAACCTGGTACGCAATTCATCAGGACATCAATTGTCCACAGGCGTCCTTGTTCAACAAAACCTGGTACTAAATTCATCAGGACATCAATTGTCCACAAGCGTCCTTGTTCAGCAAAACCTGGTGCGCAACTCATCAGGACATTAATTGTCCACAAGCGTCCTTGTTCAGAAAATCCTGGTACGCAATTCATCAAGACATCAATTGTCCACAAGCATCCTGGTTCAGCAAAACCTGGTACGCAACACATCAGGACATCAATTGTCCACAAGCGTCCTTGTTCAGCAAAATCCTGGTACGCAATTCATCAGGACATCAATTGTCCACAAGAGTCCTGGTTCAGCAAATCCTGGTACTCAACACATCAGGACATCAATTGTCCACAAGCGTCCTTGTTCAGAAAAACCTGGTGCACAACTCATCAGGACATCAATTGTTCACAAGCGTTCTTGTTCAGCAAATCCTGGTACGCAAGTCATAAGGACATCGGTCATCCACAAGTATCATTGTTCATCAGATTTAGCTACAAACAGATATATTTTGTAATCCACATACAATTTTGCAGACACATACACGATGGAAACCTCAAAGCAATTATTAGATGCTCTATCGAAGACAGGTGAATCTATTCAAGCAATAATACGAAACTTTAAAAAAGATTCTGCAGAAAGAAAAACAACTGCAGGATACTATGAAGATCGTAGACGACGATTACAAGAGGCCTGGGATCAATTTGAAGCCCAGGACTCAAAATTACGCCAGTTCGACGATGCTCAAAGCTTGAGAACTGAGCATGCATACTTCACGGATGATTATTATTCCAAAATCAATGAATTAACAACCTCCTATATACAAATATTTACTACCGAGGCTAGCCTACTAAGCGCTTCATCCGAAACCAAACAAAGGCCATCTGTGATTGAAAATAATGGTGCCCAATCATTGGCTCTTCAGACCACTCAACATGCGTCCGAAAATCATCAAAGCCTGATCCGGAAAACTAAAAATAGAATGACAGCATTAGAGCGGCTATTAAATGGATTAGCTTCTATCACAGATATTCAACCGCCCCAATATTATGAGCTTAGAATCAAGAATATTAACGATCTCTGGAACCAGATACAAATTTTATGCGACAATATTTGCGAAGAAATTGAAGATCCATCAGGGGCTGGTTTTATTATGGATGACTTCTTCGCACTAAATGAAAAAATTCAAAATCATTTGGGTAATCTGGCGGTAGCAATTACATCAATAAAAAACAACAATATATCCAATAATACATCTTCATCAACGTCGATGATACAAAATCCATTACCTTTACCAAAAGCAATGATTCCAAAATTTGATGGAGATTACCTAAAATGGAGTCAATTCAATGATCTATTTACAGAGATGGTAGATAAACAACACATCCCAGCAGTCCAGAAAATGTGGTATTTAAAGACTAACCTAACTGGAGAGGCAGAACATCTGATAAGCCAATTCACATTAACGGAGCAAAATTATAGTACTGCATGGAAAACGTTGCAAGAACGCTATTACAACAAAAGGCTCCTGGTAGCTAACTTAGTGGACAAAATAATTCACCAACAGCCAGTAACGTCATCAGCACCATCACTTAAGGCTCTACATGATACCACCAAGGAATGCTTGCTTGCCTTAAATAACTTGGGAATTACAACATCTTCCTGGGGTGCGATACTAATACAGTTATTGATTAAAAAACTGGATAAGAATACCCATATCAGATACATGCAATCATTAGCAAACCCAAGAGATGTGCCAACTGTATCTGAATTTCTGTCATTTTTGGAATTTCAGTTCCAATCTATGGAGGCAATAACTCAAAAGGAAAAACCGACATATAAGGCGGTGTCAACAATAATAACATCCGCGGGAAACAATATTAGCACATGCAGATTTTGCAATAATAGTGGTCACAAATTATACCACTGCAGAAAATTTCTGCAATTATCAGAAGCAGAACGGTTGCGATGGGTACAACGACAAAAGCTATGTGTCAATTGCTTCAGAAGTGACCACGCTTCGAAATCCTGCAATTTTAGTAGCTGCAGAAAATGTACAAAAAAGCACAATACGTTGCTTCATTTAAATAAAAGGGATAGTACACAAAAAGAAAAAATATCATCAAATTCGAGTTCAAAACAAAGCAGTTCACATCCAAATACACCAGCAAAAATGACTACATCAAACATTGTAGCAGTTACATCAGCAGCAGCAAACATCGGTGCGGGCCGCCAGGGCTATGTCTTTCTAGCAACAGCGAAGGTTATCATTACAGCTTCAAACGGTGCATCCAATGAATTTAGGGCAGTATTAGATTCAGGTTCGCAAGTGAATGTTGTATCTAAACGCCTTTGCCAAAAATTGGCAATTTCACCATTAGAAGCTTCTCTGTGCCTCGACGGTGTTGGAGAAACTCAGAAAAAATCTAAATACCGCCTAAATATCGCTATGAAGTCCAGGGACCTCAAGTTCTCAGCAAACGTGGAAGCTTATGTACTCCCAAGTATAATTCCCGCACAACCAAGTCAACAGTTTGACATTTCAACTTGGGATATTCCCAACAACATTCACTTAGCAGATCCGCATTTCTATCAGCAAGAAAAAATAGATTTGCTACTTGGAGCAGAGTTTTATTTCAAATTAACTAAAAATGGAACTATACATCTAGGTGATGATCTTCCAATACCCCAAAACACTGAACTCGGCTGGATTGTGGGAGGTGCAATGGGAAAAAATCCATCGCCTAACCCATTATATGTGCCCACATGTGCAATATTTGGAGACACTACATCATTGGAAGAAGCCATAGAACATCTTTGGAAATTTGCCGAGATTGAAGCCAACAAAAGGGGCCTGTCACCATCAGAACAACAATGTGAATCACATTTCACCCAACATGTTCACACCAATACAGATGGCCGTTTCATTGTCAGTCTTCCATTTCGTGAGAACCCAACAGCTTTAGGGGACTCCCACGCCATGGCATACAACAGATTTTTGGGCCTAGGACGCCGACTTCTAAAAAACGAAGACATTCGACTTCAATACATCAAATTCATGCGGGAGTATGAACACTTAGGACATATGGAAAAGGTCGATATTGATACCTTATTAGATCCAAAATACATAATTCCTCACCACTGCGTTTTGAAACCAGACAGCTCGACAACAAAACTTAGAGTAGTGTTCGATGCATCAGCAAAGACTTCATCAGGCTACTCACTCAACGATTTGATGTATACGGGTCCTACTGTCCAAAATGAATTATTTTCAATTTTGCTGCGTTTCCGATTACCGAGATTTGTCTTCACTACTGATATCGAAAAAATGTATAGACAAATTTTACTTCAACCAACCGATCGGCACTACCAATTAATAATTTGGAGAGAAAATCCATCAGCACCTGTCAATTACTATAGACTTAACACAGTTACATATGGGACAAGGACAGCACCGTTCCTTGCCACAAGATGTCTACAAAAAATTGCCAACGAAAATGCTATAAATTATCCGTTTGGAGCTCAAATGTTAAAGGATAATTTCTACATGGATGGTGGACTTGGAGGGTCAGACAGCCTTAACATTACAATTGAGATGCAAAGGGAGCTCATCATGATTCTGAAACGGCATGGTTTCAATTTGAAAAAATCGGTGATCAGGAGGTGGATTTAGATTTCAACAGTGACAACACAAGCACGGCTGCCTAAAACTGACCATTTTGGCATCAAGGTGAAAGTGAATCATCAACAGGCTGTCACAAAACGCACGGCAACGTCAGATCTCGCAAGGTTATTTGACCCCCTTGGACTATTAGCACCTGTAGTTGTCAAGGCAAAGATGTTTATTCAGCAGCTATGGCAATTCAAGCTAGACTGGGATGAGCCATTGCCTGCAGATCTTCACACAACCTGGGCTAAATTCAGAAATGATTTAGACAGTCTAAACAATTTTAAAATTCCTCGACACGTTTTTAAAGGAGAACTACCAGTAAAAACAGAGCTGCATATATTTTCAGACACTTCAGAAAAGGCTTTTGGTGCAGTTGCTTACATCCGAGCAATTCTTAAGGATAAACGAGTAATTGTACAACTGCTTTGTGCCAAGACGCGGGTTGCTCCATTAAAACAACAGACATTACCGCGCCTAGAATTATGTGCTGCAGTTATGGCGGCCTAACTTCCACACAGGATTAAAACAGATCTTCAAATCAAAAATCAAACTGCAATTTTATGGACTGATTCACAAATAGTACTATCCTGGATAAACGCTCAATTCTCCATGTACCATACGTTCGTAGCTAATAGAATTTCCGAAATTCAATCATTGACGTTACTCGACCAGTGGCGCCACATCCGATAAAGGGACAACCCTGCTGATATACTATCCAGAGGTTTACCAGCAGTTCAACTTGCTCAATGTAATTTATGGTTGTATGGACCACTGTCTCTACATGGACAAGAAGAGCTGTGGCCACCTAAATTCTCCCAACAACTCCAAATCCCCAGTGAACTCGAGAGAAAAGGGACAAGTGTAATCTCAACAGTTACCGAAACTGACGACAACTTTATTTACAAAATTCCACATAAAAACTCGTTCAAAACATTGCAAAGAATATTGGGGTATATAATTAGATTCATCAAAAATTCAAAAATCAAAAAATATCAGCGCCCCTCACATCAATCATTAACGCCTACCGAACTAGATGGTTCATTGCATATAATTATAAAAACCATACAGGCTTCAGAATTTTCGCAGGAAATCAATAATTGTCGGAAAAACAAAGAAATCGATAAAAAGAGCTCCATCATCAGTTTGTCCCCATTCCTCGACGAGACAAGCATCCTACGAGTTGGCGGACGATTGGAGTCTTCATCACTATCATACGATGCAAAACATCCAATGGTGATTCCATACAATGATCCCATCATAAAGCTTTTATTCACAATGATTCACGAAGAAAATAAACATTGTGGACCACAAGCACTACTAAATTTAATCAGACAGCGTTTTTGGCCAATAAGAGGAAAAATAACGGCACGATCAACAGTCCAAAAATGTATAAGGTGCACTAGAGCACAACCACAATTATGTAGGCAAATTATGGGCAACCTTCCGCAAGCTAGAGTTACTCCAGCCCGACCTTTTATCAACGTTGGTGTAGATTATTGCGGACCATTTTGGATTCATTATAAGGTCAGAGGAAAAAGACCAACGAAGGCATATATAGCTGTTTTTTGTTGCTTTGCCACAAAGGCCACCCACCTTGAACTGGTCACTGATCTATCAACTGAAGCGTTTATCGGTGCCTTAAAACGATTTATCAGCCGTCGAGGGCGTTGTCAAAACATACATTCAGACAATGCTACCAATTTCATAGGAGCAAGAAACCAGTTAGCGGAATTAGCTGAAAGCATCTGTTAATGTGTATTGAAACTATTAGCATAAGTCAAACCAAACACTTAAATTTGGTCTGTACTAATTTGTTTGTTTCTTAAAAATTGTTTGGTCTTCAAGCACTTGTAACTTGAAGATCAGTGTTCAGTAATTAAAACAAAATAAATTCTTTTAACTACTGACTTTAGTGAAGTTTTGTTTGAGGTATTTATACAAAAATTATGCAACAAAAAATGCTGACTTTACTAAATGTTATTGAATTAAAATTTATGCTATATTGGCCAATAACAAAACAGACTGTATAAAAGGTATAAATGTAATTTGATCTTTTAATAAACAAAATTTACGTTAAATTGGCCAATAAAAAGAAAGACAATATTAACTATATAACATTCAATGCATTCACTAATTGTTGTAATATATTAGGGGAATTCTACATTAATTGAATTTAAATATATTGAATCTTAACATTCTCCCCCGCGTTGAACGGATGTTCAACAATGTTGTGGTGATCTTATGTTGCCTAGACCCTTATGATGAAATTCCTTGGCATTGGTGTAGGTGTTTCCAATTCATGTGATTGAAGTTCGGTGTTTTCTGCATTATTTTCTATAGACGATATTGTGTGTGGTTTTCGCCTGGTTGTACACTTTTTACATCTGGACAGTATTATCAATATTGTTACCAAACTAATCGATAGTGCCAGATACCCAATTGCATGATTGTGTTGCTGGTGGGACTTCAATGTATTCGGAAGGTCCATGATGTTTTGTTCTTTCAAAGATTTTTGTAAAATTGATAGCTCTTTGAGATTTTTGGCGTATATGCTCTCCAAGATTGTCGAGTTCGACTGATTATGGCTTATGAAATATGTAATATATGTTTGTGGTGATAAAGCTGAAACTGTACCAAGACTAGTGTATGATGATCTGATCGTACTAGAGACAGTTTGCCTTCCGTTCATTGTGACGAATTCATGCTTCAGCATGCATTCTGGATCCAGGGTCAGTTGCCCGGATCCCCGTAAAGAGAAATGAGTAATGTCTTTATTGCATACAGCCGTGGCTCTTGAAGATGATAAGGTGGCATATATCCATTGATTTCGATTATTGAGGGGTATCCATTTTGTGTTGGATTTCTCCAGAGTGCACGTTGGTGTTTGTTTCTTCGTAAAATAGTTCCCTCGGAAAATTATTTGTAAAAATAATAAAAGAGGATTAGGTTTTTTCTTAAACGTTATAAAAAAGGTATTTTATTTATTATAAATATATCGATATTTATATTTACGGCTTAAAAACGTACCTTTTGCTACGGGTGACACACAAGTAGTAGTTTGTTGGCTTAACAAAACACCCTCTCAAAGGCATCGCAAAAGGCAACGATAAACCTTTTGAGCTAAAGAGAGTTGTTTCGTTAAGCCAACAATCGGCGTGTTCACGCACTGTACGCGTAAACATCCCGCCCCCCTTGCACGAGTGCAACAAGAGAAGCTAAGGAGTTGGTGCGAGGTAGGTATTAATATAAAAATAAAATGCAATTCATTATACTTAAAACTATGATAAAAAAGTAATAATAACAATATTATTCATAACAATTCATTTTTTTTTATATATACATTGGTAAAAAAAGAAAAGTTTTTATGTAAACCAAAAAAGATTTAATTTATTTAAACAATTTGTCCCGAATGGACATTAATAACAATCGTCGCTGGCTGGGTTGTTGTCCTATTGTAATTACCGGGGGTTTGTTGGTGACAACAATGATGTCGACCTCGACGATGAAGTTGTTGTTGTTATTGCCGATGTTGTTGCTGATGTTGTTGCTGATGTTGTTGCTGATGTTGTTGCTGATGCCGACGTTGCCTCCACCGAGGTTGCTGCTTTTTGGGATTTGTCCTGCGGTTTTTCCCTTGTTGATGAGATGCACGGGTGTGCTGAGATTGTGACAACGGTTGAATTGGTCGATGAAGAAGCGTATGGTACTCCTCTAGGCACTCTCCACATCGCTCTCGACTGTCGCAATTTCTCAGCAGATGTGTTGTCGCAAAACAGTTGTAGCAGTACTTCAAGCGCTTTACTGCCTTTATGCGGTCGTCCACTGACATGCGCTTGAATCGGAAACATTTCCGTAATGGATGGCCTTGCTTACACAGCCTACAAGCTAGTCCGCGCTCTGGGGTTTCGGCCGAATCGCCTGCGGGTGCCTTGACTTCGGGGGCTTCAACTGGTCGGTGGACTTCCAGACGACGTGCTGCGGTAGACATGATAAGAAAGTGACCCGGTGTTAATGAAACTATCTCATTCGGGTTTTCGTTCATAGGAGACAAAGGTCTAGAGTTCAAACATGCCTCAATTCGGGTAAGCATGGTGGAAAACTCTTCGTAAGTAAATTTCTGCGCATTCGAAATCTTTTTTAAATGGGTCTTAAAACTCTTAACCCCTGCCTCCCAAAGACCGCCCATGTGGGGAGCGCCTGGGGGTATGAAGTGCCACTGCACAATTTGACCGCTGTTCTGGGAAAGAATTTTTTGCTTTAAATTGGATAGAAAATGCTTTCTATCCGCATCGAGTGAATTCGAAGCCCCGACAAACACGGTTCCATTATCAGAATACAAATGAGATGGACAACCTCGTCGGGAGAAAAAACGAGTGAAAGCTTCCAAAAAGGTTTCAGAAGCCATATCACTAGTGGCCTCCAAATGTATTGCTTTTGTCGCAAAGCATACGAAAACTACAACATAGCCTTTTGTTATTCTACATCCTCTGCCTTAATGCGATTTTATATCGAAGGGACCTGCAAAATCGAGACCCGCATGAGTAAAAGGTATAGACAGAGATGTTCTTTCGGGGGGTAAAGCAGCCATGATTTGCTGACCAGTCTTTTTCTGATGTAGCACACATACTGTGCAGCTACGAATGGTCCCTCGAATACGGTTCTTTAGATTTGGAACCCAGAACTCCATTCTGATAACGCGTAACATTAAAGACTGTCCGCCATGCACTGTACATTTATGAACATGCTTTACGAACAATTTCGTGAAAATACCCTCATACGGTAATATTTTCGGATACCTTTCATCGTATGTCAATCCTGGGGAATGAACAAGTCGACCATTCATTCTCATCAATCCGTTTGAGTCAATAAAGGGATTTAAGGCTAAAAGTCTACTCTTCGGGGGTATGGGTAGTCCTTTCGACAAATACGAATATTCCGAAAAGTAGGTTTTCTGACAAATGAGAACGAGGCGATCTCTAACAAATTTAGTTTCCGAATGAGAAATATCTAAAGTTTCGTGTGAACAACTATTTCTCCTCATAAAATTAAGAAAACGGAACCAAAACGCAATAACTCTCATTGCTCGGGGAAGATCCGAAAAACGCTTAAGGATGTCGTCGGGCTCCACTGTCCCTTTATGTGACTATAAATTCTAAATGAGAATGAATACTAATTGATTTCGCCGGCCATCTATCCTTTGACAGGGTTAGCCACTTAGGACCATGCCACCATAACGAATTATCAATTAAATCACGAGCGAAAGATCCACGACTTGCCAAATCGGCGGGGTTGTCCTTGGAACTAACATGAGACCATCTCTCATTTCCAACTTTTCTCTCAATGAGTGCAACTCTATTCGCAACAAAAGTGGGCAAATGGCACGGGGGTTTTTGAAGCCAAGTCAAAACAATGGTAGAATCAGTCCACAGAAAAATCTTTTCCTTCCCGAGATTTAACTGACCACACAGAGATTCTACCATATTTGCCATTAGTACCGCTCCACAGAGCTCTAATCGGGGTAACGTCTCAAATTTAACGGGAGCTACTTTTGTTTTGGAGGCAAGTAAATGCGATGTTATCTCAAACGGGTAAGAGATGGAGCGAACATAGAGTGTTGCAGCATATGCTTTTTCAGAAGCATCACAAAATCCGTGAATTTCAATATTCTTATCGGGGGTAAAATTCACCCATCGAGGTATTTCAATTTTCTCAATATTCGGGTAATCATCGAGAAACAAGTGCCATTGAATCAACGTGGAAGAATTCAAGCACTCTTCCCAATCTGTCTCGTCTTTCCATATTTGTTGCATTATCATCTTGGCAACAATAATTTTCAGAGAAAGCCAACCGGCAGGATCAAACAACTTAGCAATTTCTGACAAGACAGCACGCTTAGTGACCACATTTCTACCTGGCTGCGAAACGAGTTTAAAATAGAAGCTGTATTTTACAGCGTTCCACCGCAAACCTAGGGGTTTCGTTGTGCTTGCGTCTGAGAATTTTAAGAAATCTGTGTCAAGCAGATTCTCCTCGGGTAAATCTTCTAAAAGCCGTATATTATTAGCCGTCCATTTACGAAGAATGAATCCAGCCGACTTCAGAACTCCAATCAGTTCATTACGTTTTTTGTAACCATCTTCTAGCTCATGAGAGCCAGCTAGTACATCGTCGACATACATATGGCTTTTTAAAATCTCAGACGCAGCGGGACTATGATCTTTACAATCACTGGCCAACTGAAAAAGTGTCCGTATAGCGAGGTAAGGAGCACAATTCACACCAAAAGTAACTGTATTTAATTCATAGTCCTTTATATCATGATCAGGATTACGACGGAAAAGAATCCTTTGAAATGTGGTTTGATTGGGATGTACTAATATTTGCCGATACATTTTCTCGATATCGGCATTAAAAACGAAACGATAAAATCGCCAACGTAAAATTAAGACCGTTAGATCGGCTTGTAATGTTGGGCCGGGGTATAATACTCTATTCAAACTGATGCTATTCGAAGACGGGTTTGAAGCGTTAAATACTTCTCGAAGTTTTGTAGTAACGCTCTCAGGTTTTATAACCGCATGATGAGGCATATAATAACTAGACGTCTCTGAAATCGGGGGTTTTATTTCACGAACATGACCTAAATCTATATATTCGTTAATCACATTATCATATTGTGATTTTAAATCGGGGGTTTTTAGGAGTCTAGCTTCGTTTCGCATAAAATGAGACAGCGCAACATTACGAGAATTTCCTAACGATAAATTATTCGGGAACTCCGGTTTAAATGGGAGTGAAACTACATATCGTCAGTCCGAATTTTTATATGTAGTGGATCGATAAAGTTTTTCGCAAAAATCTTCGGCCTCGGTTAAACGTGATACTGGCGGAACTTCTTCCAGTTCCCAGAATCGAGCCAGTCGAGTATTTAACTCCACATGGTTGAAAAACGACACAACTGACTGAAGTGGCTCAGAGTTACTCACTTTACCAGTAACAATCCAACCGAAGACAGTTTTTTGGGCAACCAGGTTGCCACTCGGGTGCTTTTTAACATCGGATAATAATATTTTCGGGTAAACATCTCCCCCAAGAAGGAGATCCATTCGGGTGCTATTGACGTCAGCCATATTAATTTCGGGAAAATCTGCGCTAATAACATTCGCAAGTGAACACGAGGGTAAACGACCTGTCAGTCTTTCAACAACATAGGCTTCAGTTCGAATATTAAAATCGGGATCAATTGGAGAACCAATGGATATCCAACAAGTTTCACAGCTATACTACCACTAAGGCCTGAAATTTCAGTCATTGGAGCAGAAACACTGGGTATACAAAGCTTCCTTTGCAACCGTTTCGATATAAAAGTGGCTTGAGACGCGGGGTCAATTAAAGCTCGAGCCGAACTAAAAACATCTTTACTGCCAATTTTACAAGTTGCAGTTCCTAAGAGTACAGTAGACTGCGAGTTAGAGTCTATCTGTGTACTAAAGGTTTGATATGATCGTACTCCTGTTGAAGTAGTTGATATCTCATCTGAGTTTATGGGGTTGGTCGAGTTATTTTGATAATTATTCGGAGGATTTTGTTGTACAAAATTACCAGAATTTACTCTACCCGAGTGATTCTCTCTATGAAGTAACGAATGATGTTTTTGTTTGCACATAAAACAAACGTGAATGCTTTTGCAAGCTTTATATTCATGGAAGGTAGCAAGACAATTTGTACAACATTTACACTTTTTGACTGTTGATAACCGCTCATCAACATTTTGTTTTAAAAAGGTGGGACATAATCGTAACGGATGCTGTTCTTGACAAAGTACACAACGAGTGACCGATTGACTAGCACTTGTCTTAGTCGCAAAACTGTTTACCCTTTGCGGGTCATTAAAGGATCTTCTAACATTACTTGCACTTGTGTTTACATTTTTCGGGAGATAATTCGGGGTATTGGTATGAGCACCTTTTATATCGTAAACAGATTCAAGTGTTTGGTAACGTGTTGTTAAGAACTTATCCATTTCGTCCCACATTGGCATATTATTGTCGCGTTTCATCGATTGTTCCCAAAGACTCAGCGTATTTTCGGGTAATTTTGTTGAACAAATATAAACAAATATAACATGCCAACTGTCGGTGTTCACGTTAAGTAATGAAAGGTTCGTAATACAATCACTTATGGTTCTTTGCAAATTTTTTAAGCTAGGGCCTGTTTCACGAGTAACGGGGGAAATATTGAAAAGAATTTTCAATTGCGCATTTATGAGAACTCGCTTATTCTCATACCTGTCCATCAAATTTTGCCAAGCGAGGGCAAAACCATCATTGGTTAAAGGACAAGTTCGGATAATATTATGCGCCTCGCCTTTAGTTTTTTGCAACAAATAGTACAATTTTTCAACGGAGCTTAACCGGGTGTTATTCTTGTACAAAGCCGAAAACATGTCTCTAAAAGTTGGCCAATTTACATAATCCCCATAGAAAATTTCAGTATCGCACGGAGGTAAATGAATCGCAGGGGCGGACAATTGTAAATTTTCATTCGTCTTTTCTTTTAGAGACTTTGTTTTTAACCGCTCTAAATTATCGGAGACAAACGAAATACCGCGGATATATGTCGTGTAAGAGGTCATATATCTCTGTTTTATCTCCTTAATGAGCTTCTTATTTGTTTCCGATTCTAGCGGGATGGACTCGTAGGATCCCCGAACGGCTTCCCATAAACGATTTAATTCCTTTTCGTGAACACCTAATGAACCGATACTATGATCCGTTGGAGCAATACAAGCAATAAATGCTTCGAATTCGGTTAACCGGTCAGAAAATTTAACCAAATCGGAAATGTCTGACATTTTAAAACAGTTTTTTACACGCCAATTACCAAAAGTAAAAAACTACTAGACTAGAGAAGATTCTAGCCAAAAATTTAAGAAATCGAAAAAAAAATAATAAATTTTCAGAAAACGGGTAACAAATGCCGACAATTTTCACAATTTATTCGTAGGAAAAAAAAATTTAATAAATCGAAAAAAAATAATAAATTTTCAAAAAAACGGGTAACAAATGCCGAAAATTTTTTAAAAGAATATCGAAAAAAATCAAAATAACTTGCCGCAGAATATATGAACAATTTAATTAATAAAAAAAATAGCACAAGTATATAAATCTTAAAAATGTTTTACACTAACTATTGTTTGTTCGTAAAAGCTTATCGAAAACTCGGATAAAAAATTCGATTTTTTATTTAAAATTCACTTTCGAACAATGTCAAACAACAATCTTTCTCAGTGTAAATCACTTTTGTCAAAAAAAAAGTATAAAAAAATCAATTTACAAAAGTGTTGCAAAGTATCACTGCGGGTATTCGCTTCGTGCACAAAACGGGTAAATAAATTTTCAAAAAAAATCGATTAATTAAATATTTAAATAATTGTTTTTATTTCACTCCGAATTGTCGAGAAAAAATCCGTGTTTCTATTAAAAATTTATTACAAAACACTTTGTACCCGATTATTCGTTCGATTAAAACGTTGCAACACTAATGTAATGTGTGTAACAACATGTACAAAACAAACACCAACAATATATATCCAATTGCTTTTAGTAGCACTTTCAACTTAACACTCGGCACAATAGTTTTCAATTTATTTAATTTATTATAAAAAAAAAACGAGTTATTATAATTTTGTATTTATCGCGAATAAACACAAATAAATTAATATCACAAATATTTTTTGCAAGTTTACAAAATTAACAACGAGTAAAAATGTTATTTTGTACTCTCTCTTACGCTTTGTTCTTTTAATTTTTCTTAATGCACTACCGAGCGATTGAGTGGATTTTTGTTTGTATAGCAGAGTAGTAAACAGACACTTGTATTTCAAGAGAACAAACGGAGATCAATTTTTTTCGCTATTTTTATTTATCTTTAAAAATGATACTAAAGAAGTAACCAAAATTTAACAGCAAATATAGCGGGTGTTGTTGTTATATTTAACAAAGGTTTTTTATAAACGCACTTTGTTGGTATATTCACTTTGTTTTTAAACGAATCACTTTATGTACATATGTTGTTACACCGTATATATTTTCAAGTCTTTCACTTTTAAAATTCAAACAACTTACCTTTTTTACTGACAGGGCTTTGTTTATTTATTTAATTATTAACTTTTGGGGCTATACTTAGTCCTCTTCACGAATCAGATGAACTATTCCCTGTAAAATAAAAAATAATTTTCAACGAAATTATTTTACGGGTGGATTTTATCCGGTTCGAAGGACCAAATGTTTCTTCGTAAAATAGTTCCCTCGGAAAATTATTTGTAAAAATAATAAAAGAGGATTAGGTTTTTTCTTAAACGTTATAAAAAAGGTATTTTATTTATTATAAATATATCGGGTGACACACAAGTAGTAGTTTGTTGGCTTAACAAAACACCCTCTCAAAGGCATCGCAAAAGGCAACGATAAACATTTTGAGCTAAAGAGAGTTGTTTCGTTAAGCCAACAATCGGCGTGTTCACGCACTGTACGTGTTGTTTTGTTGTTGTACAAATTGATTTCACACATGCACGTTTCTGAACCATAATCGTTGTTTTGTTGTTGTACAAATTGATTTCACACATGCACGTTTCTGAACCATAATCGTAGCGAATTTGAACGTTGGAACACAGAAACATATCTTGTTTTATTCTATCGCAATTGCTGAGTTCCGAATTTGTAAGAATGATGTATTGTTTATGGGATGCTGTTATGCCCATGAAATCAGTACATGGTTTGATGGCTACCATGGTGTTGTTTAGTATGTTGGGTACAGGAATCAAGTGGAACATCTTAAATTGTTAATTTTCAGCCAAGGGTATCGTTATTTTGAAAACTGCATGTTGGTGCGTAAGTCTACCTTGAACCTTCATAAGTTTGAATATCTGTAGTAATTCATCTTTTCCGGCTACAGGAAGAGTCACTGAAGTTGGTGCATGGAGTTTAATTTGATAAACTTCAGCTTGTAACTGTTGTGGAGTCTATGAGAGTGTCCAGAATAGATGACTATATTTTTCGTATGTTATTTAAAATTAGGTTTAATTCTAAGACCCCATTATTGAATAGTTGGGTAAGATGTATCTGGATTAACACATTGTTGATGTCCTGCATTGCTGTTGAATAATTTTTAACTTCTTGTTCCAATTGTTCAAATCTTGCCTTAGCTGCCAATTGAGTTTTTTGTATGACATTGATTGTTGAATCAACAATCGATGTTTTGTTCTTCAGTTTTATCATTCTGCACAGATTCTGTAGGGTTTTCGTGCCATTGACCAAGGCCCCCAGGTCGTAATATACAAAAAGGTTCCATTCAATGGTTGAACTGGCTGTTGTCCCGATTTCTTCGAAATGGATACCTAATTTTGTTCCAAATCTTTTGTTCTTGACTGGATTTCCAAGTGCCATAGGTAACAGCAAAAGTATCGTAAGTAGTGCTAAGCTGAGATGAGTTGATATCCCCTTTTTCCTTTTGGCCTTAGGTTCCTCAGTTGAGTCTGAGATGCTGTTGTTGATGGCTGCAGTGTTGTCATCGGACAAGATGAGCTCTTCTGAGTCTGGTTCGATGGGTAACAGAGCGAGCCGATGTATTGGGCGTTTGAGCAGTCCATTTGCTGTTTTGACTTCCACGACTCTGATTACATTATCAGTACCAGAGTGAGTTTTGATAACTCTCGCTAAGGGCCACTTCATGACTGGTAGGTTATATTCCTTTATTATTACCAGATCGCCAATCTTGATGTTGGGAAATTGTTTATTCCACTTATGACGTTGTTGCAATTGGTTTAAATATTCGGTGGACCATCTTTTCCAAAATTCCTGTTTGAGATGAGCCACGAGTTTCCAGTGAGCGAGTCCTGATGCTTTTATTGGTGTTGCGCTACTATCTATTTGTGATACGAGCGCTTCACCAATAAGAAAGTGACCAGGAGTCAAAGCCTCAAGATTGTTAGGATCACTTGACATAGGCGTTAGTGGGCGAGAGTTGAGTATTGCCTCAATTTCCACTACGATTGTTTCCAGTTCTTCTTGAGTTAACAATGCCGTCGAAACACTGCGTAACAATAGATGTTTGGCAGATTTCACTGCTGATTCCCATAATCCCCCAAAGTGTGGTGCACGCGGTGGGACAAAGTGGAAATGTATTCCTTTTGAGCTAGCAGTTGAGATGATTGATTCCTGCCCCTTCTCTGTTTCTCTGTTTTATTATTCTATTGACATTTGCTCTTATTAATTTCTAAAACCATTTCATTCAATTTTTACATTTAACTTAACTTACATTACATATAAAGTTACTTTTTGATTTATTTATTAGCTTGCTACAAAAGAGAGATTAACTCAACTCTCACTACATAATTGGTTATTATCAAGCTAATCAGGCCTACCGTATTAATGTAAATAAAAAGCTCTTTATTACATATATCACCCGACGTTTCGACAATTATTGTTGTCTTTTTCAAGGGTTGTCTATTTAATTATAAAAACATAACATTATTAGAAATTTCTTATGTAAGTTAAGGCATGTCATACTTCCATGCCACAATTCAGTCCGCAAATATGGCGAGCAAGGTAGCCCGCAAAAATGCCAATAAAATCAATCCGCCAATACGGCGTACAAATCAGTCCGCCAATATGGCGAACAAATCAGTCCGCCAATCATGTCAATCCGCCCCTCCATTCATGCCGCCCAACATGGTGAGCGAATTAGTTCACCAATTTTCTTCATATTTACGGTCACCCAATATGACAAACATTATGTCGGCACTAATTTTTTGGTAAATAAATACTTTGCCACCCAACTTGACAAACGCCTTAGTTTATCATTTATTTTTATAAATGTTTTTGCCCTCATCGAATTATTCACAACGGGACGAGTATGTCGCAATCTCGTATTGCATTGTTCTACATTTAATAATTATGTCGCAATCTCATATTGCATTCCCAGACATTTTTTATTTTTCTCTCGCAATTCCCCATTGCGTTCAATCACACCTTTAATTGTTTTGGGTGTCAGTTTCGACAGACACACAAACATTTGTTGAAACTGCTGCATTGTATTCATTCCCCTAAGTCAGTGCACTTGAAGGTTTCACAATTTCTGATAGTGAAACAAATGCACTCGACTGCTCTTTAGGCCAGCCATATGTTTTTCTGCCTTTGCATTTGCGGTGGTCTTTTTTTAGTGTTTGCCTGCATTGGCATTTCTGGTTGTTTTTGTGTGTTTCTCTGTTACTGAGGAACGTATTCTTTTTCACTATATGAATTGAGTAATAAGAACAATAAAAGTCAGTATGAAGTAAGACTCAGGCCTCATAGTAGGTAAAATAAAATAAATGGAATTTAAGTAATTATGATTCAATTAATGAATTTTAAGAATAAGTAAGATTTAAATAAATCGACTCTATAATTTGTGAAAGTTTAAAATAAATAAAATTTAAATAAATTAACCCAATACTTTGTGAAAGATTAAAGTAAAATAAAATTTAAATCAAATTAACTCTATAATCTGTGAAAGATTAAAGTAAATAAATCATCTCTAAAATTTTTAAAAGTTTAAATAAATAAAATTTAGGTAACTTAACTCAATAATCTGTGAAATATTAAAGTAAATCAAATTTAAATAAATTAACTCTATGTTAACTCTATAATTTATGAAAGTTTGAAATAAATGAAATTTGCTCTACAATTTATGTGTTACAATTTATTAACTTACAACCCGCAAACGCACTTTAAAATAATTGGTGCCCAACGTGGGGCATCCACCTAATTGTAAAAAAAAACTGAATCAAAAAGATCGGTGAACTTAATTTGAAATTGTGGAAAGCTGGATAAAATCTAAACTAGAGTGAAATTGTGGAAAGCTGGATAAAATCTAAACTAGAGTGAAATTGTGGAAAGCTGGATAAAATCTAAGATAAGGGATTCCGAGCTCAACAGTCTTCAATCAAGCAGCCTAGAACTTTGCAGACGCTCTGGCCGAACGAACAACATCATCAACGAGCAACCATCATGATGAAGCTAAATGTTTTAATGTAAGTCTTCTTAAGCAATATTTTTTCTAAAATATTACAAAATTTTGTAAATTAAAATAAGAATCTTTTAAATGAATCCCAAGTTAATTCTTGAAAACAGACTGTCAAAAAAAAAAGAAAAATCAATAAATCTTATATTTATTAAAGTTTTGAGTTAAATAATTTAATCCTGTAAAGAAAAAAAATATGTTTTCATTATTACAGAACTTGATTTTATTTTTATCTAACAAAATTAAATAAGAAGCTTGAATAGTAAAGAAAACGAGTAAATAAAATCATTATTTTTGAAGAAAATTTTAGCATTTGATTTTCACAATAATTGCAACCACATTAAATAAACCTAAACTAAAACTTAAAACAAAAGAATGAAATTATAAACAAAATTACAACTCATATAGTAACAAAATAATTGCAACAAAATAATTGCATACACATTATATAAATCAATTGAAGCATAGCGGCGAATAACGTTGTAAACGACAAAAATCAAATTGTTCAGAATTTGTAAAAAACGTTTTAAAAGTAGCAGACACCTTCTAAATTATCGTTTTTTGGTTAATTATGGAGACATTCGAATTAAAAAGATATTTTGTAAAAAAAATATGCATTTAATAACATTTATTAATTTAATAAATTAAAAATTTTTTTTGTTCACAGTGGCAAAAAGTTTCATATCCAAAACTCATTGCTACATACAACGTTATTCCATGTTACACAACAGAGAGTTAGATGGCATTTAAACGTTTTTCGGGTAAAGAAATGTTTTATATTTAAGAAAATTTGAATGATAATAAGCTCATTATAGAATTAAAATAAGAAGAAATTATATTAATTAAACATACTTTACAAGACAAACTTAAATTCAATTTCACAACAAAATAACATAATATAATAACACAAAAGAAAATAAATAAAAAACTCAAAAGAAATATATTCGTTTACTCTCGAACCTAGATTTTTAATTTAACTTAATTTAACGGCAGATATATTTATAAAAATCGGCGTATTTCTCAGGCAAGTATGATGCCATTGCGAGCAGGTCCTTTTTCTTTTCTTCGCTTATTTTAATAGGTTCCCAAAGAAGCGGCACACAGTGGCTGAAAATCGTTTTTCATTGTCCAAAATTCTGGCCATTGGTTCAAAACTTTTGAACCGATCAAAATATTTAAGTAATTTTTTTTTTAATGGATAGATTTTTAGTTCTGCTTGACGCAGTTTTAATTACATTAAAATTGATTGAGGACTTTTTAAGGAATTCTAGGTCAAAGTTGAACTTTTGATTTTTTTTCACTTTTAGAGTGAAATATGTGTTTATTATTTTTTTATTTATTAAAAAATTTAATATTTGGATTTTAATAATAATTATAAAAATTTTTTGTAATAATGGGATTTTTTTAATGTTACACTCAAAAAAATTTTTACACCCACAAAAAAAAAATAGTAAAATCAACGGATGAACGGATCTGACGTTGCCAATAATATATTAAATAGATCTTCATTTGCGGAATTTCGAGAACTTTTTGTAGTATTGTGCTCTCTATAAAATCTGTAATCCTTATTCCTTTTTCTTGAGCCTCCTCTGATAGATCTCCAAGTGGCACCAAATGATATTTAATGACAACTTCTCCATGATAAAGGATTTTGTGAACTGTTGCAGACATATTTCTCCATGGGTAGTTGGTTGTATATATTTTTGCAGTTTCCTTAGCATAATCTCCAAATTTTCTAGAGTCAATTTCTTCATTGCACGCAAGTACTTCTAGGATTATTTTAAATCTGAAAATAAGGTTTAAATCCACTCCTGTTATTTCAGATGCTGTTTCTGGATCTGAAAAGAATCTTCTTGCGGTATTGCCTTCTTTTGTATTGCCTGACCCTTGTTTTGGGTGATCTGTAATCAATCCAAATTTGCGATATTCATCTTGAACATGTTTCTTTTTTGAACTTCTTAACTCTTTGTTGGTTTCGTTGTTTCTTATTGATCCTGAAGACCCGAAATCCAAATCATAACTTATTTTTAGTATGTGTTCCATAAGTCGTATTCTTGCATGTAGTGGTGATAATCCAAATTCATATGCATCGGTATTATCTAATGATTTTGTCGGGACTTGGTTTAATTGCCTTGATGTTGCTTGGCATATAATGCAGCTGGATGCAACCTTCGTGTTAGTCAAAGCCTGACCACTTTTCCATCTATCATTGTCAGCACTAATTGGTAGCTTACTTCAATTTGCTGCCCATCTAATTGTAATTGTAATGGTAGTGTTGCAATTTGCGCCTTGACATAACTAACTTCTTTGTTAATGGTTATAAATACCTAAAGCACAAATTTAATACATCATTGTATACGAGTACTTATAGGGCTGTTTAAATTATCGTAATTTAATTTTTTTTAGAGTAATTTCATTAAAATGAAAAAGTGTTCTACCCACGGGTCGTCACGGGTGCAAAAGTATATATAGGGTTAAAGTCGACACTTTCATCTTTCCCCGGGTGGTATACGTTTCTTGTTCCCTTTTGTTCCCTAGAAGTTCTATTCCACTAAAGTTGAAATTTGAGAAATATATAGTAGTTTCATAAATATTTCATAACGTCCCTAATATTAAACGGTAGAGCTGTGACTACTTACAACAACTAAAGACTGTGTATTGACATTCTTACTTACAAATATATACTGGTAATAGAACAAATAACGACTATTATAAGCTATAAAATACCTAAAGCACAAATTTAATACACCATTGTATACGAGTACTTATAGGGCTGTTTAAATTATCGTAATTTGAATTTTTTAGAGTAATTTCTTTAAAATTAAAAAAGTGTTCTACCCACGGGTCGTCACGGGTGCAGAAGTATATATAGGGTTAAAGTGGACACTTTCGCCGTTCTCCGGGTGGTATACGTTTCTTGTTCCCTTCTGTTCCTAGAAGTTCCATTCCACTAAAGTTGAAATTTGAGAAAAATATAGTAGTTTCATAAATATTTCATAAAGCCCTAATATTAAACGATAGTGCTGTGACCACTTACAACAACTAAAGACTATAATCCTACCAACATTATAAAAAAGACCGCAGGTCATTATCGATGATAGCTTGCGAGTAGTAACGATTTATTTTTGATAAAAAACAAAAAAAAAAATCACCTTTTTCTGAAATTAAAAAAACAGTTGAGTCTGATAGCATGCCACGCCCACAATTAGCAATAGTTTAACCTAATTTTTTGGCTACCTTAATCTGGATATATAAGCTACAAAAAGGCGTTAAAATTTTAAAAATCGGTGACAAAAAAATTAGACTTTTGGCCAATGAAATCAAAATTTCAGCCACAGTGCGGCATAGTATTTTTTGATAAATTTCGTGTTCGTTTGGAGTTTAACCTATAGCATACCCAAGTCTCTGCAATACTATTTTTTCGTACTCTTAGTATTTTGGATCATCAATAGAAATCTGAAGCTTCTAGCTTCGGTTCTTTTGCAATTAGGATCTTTATACAAATTTTTATTGAGAACTTTGATGTACGTTAAATGGATTCGATTGTTTTGTGGACTCAATCATATGGCAAACATCTTCCTTAATAAAAATTTGTGACGCTTTCATTTTCTTTTCAATAAGAGCAAAATCTCGATCAGTTGGAATGATGGATTGATTTCAGAGAAGTATTTTGTTAGAACGCCTTGGCACAATGAAATTATTGTCCAGTTGTTATTCTGTCCAACGCATCTATCAGACCATATCATTATCTTTCTAGTATACTGTAGTTGCAAGTATACTATAGTACATAAAATGTTTTTTTAATATACACGACGCACTTTCCGCAACTTCTCTTTTTGCAACACTTTCGTGCCAGTGCACATATCGATCTTGTTGCATGGAGGCGCATGTACAGCGAAGTTGTAATTTGAGTATTGACGCTGAAATGTAATGCAACTCTCTCTCTGTTGCATTCTGGCTGTGTAGAAAATAATTTGCAGTGCAGTTGCGAAGAGAAATTTCCTCTTTTCCCTTTCTTCTTCTTTTAGGCTCCATCAACTCGATTAAAGATGATAAGAAATCTGATTGTTCATTTTAATTTTTTTTTTCATAGAATTTATGAAAATGCTCTTTTATTAGCCTGATGTTGTATTTTTGGCAAAAAAAATATACTATATTATAAGAATTTAAATGAAAATTGAAATAATTTTTATTTTTTTCTTGTTTCGTAATCGTTTCCACTAACTCTTAATCTTTTATTTATGTTATCTTTCCAATTTTCGACATTAATTTTCCTTTTTGTGTCTCTGTTAAACTTATTTATATCATTCTATAATTAACTTTGAATTATTTTGTCAGTCACTTACAACGTTCTTTCACTGACTATCACTTTCTAATTGCTTTTTAAAAACGATATCGGGCATAAATTCAGCTGATTTGGTACTTGGTCAATGAGGGAGAGTTTATTAACGGTAATCTGCAAAAAAGAAGAACGGTTTTGCAAAAACGGCGTTTACAACGTTATTCGCGTCTATGCTTCAATTGTATAAGAAAAGTTTTGAAAAAAGAACAAATTTTTAAAACAAGAAAATGGAACTGTAAAACAAAAATAACAACTAACATAGTGAGGAGATGCAACAAAATAGTTGCATCCACATTAGATTAAGCAATAATATAATAAGAAATTAATGTTTCCAGTAATACGTAATAATAAAATTTTATCATTTGAATCCAATTAAGTAGCCAAGTGTAGGAAAAATTATACAAAAAATTGTACAAGAAAGACCTTTTCCTCATTTTGCCAGCAACATAGCATCACCCATGAATTTGGGCTCTAAAATTTTTTTTCCTTTTTACAAAACGATTTCGGCCCATTTGATTTGTAGTGCCATCAGACGGGGACGTCGGAATCTTAAAACGGGGAGTACTTAAAGCATGTCACACTTCCATGTCACAAGTCAGTCCGCAAATATAGCGAGCGCGGCAGCCCGCAAATATGCCAATCAAATCAGTCCGCCAATATGACGAACAAATCAATCCGCCATTCATGCGGGCCAATATGGTGAACAAATTAGTTCACCAACTATCTTCATATTTACGGTCACCCAATATGACAAACATTATGTCGGCACAAATTTTTTGGTAAATAAATACTTTGCCACCCAACTTGACAAACATCTTAGTTTGTCATTTATTTTTATAAATGTTTTTGCACTCATCGAATTACTCACAATGGGCAGGAGTATGTCGCAATCTCGTATTGCATTGTTCTACATTTAATAATTATGTCGCAATCTCATATTGCATTCCCAGACATTTTCTATTTTTCTCTCGCAATTCCCCATTGCGTTCAATCACACCTTTAATTCTTTTGGGTGTCAGTTTCGACACACAAACATTTCTTGAAACTGCTGCATTGTATTCATTCCCCTAAGTCAGTGCAATTGAAGGTTTCACAATTTATGATAGTGAAACAAATGCACTTGACTGCTATTTTGGCCAGCCAAATGTTTTTGTGCCTTTGCATTTGCGGTGGTCTTTTTTTAGTGTTTGCCTGCATTGGCATTTCTGGTTGTTTTTTGTGTGTTTCTCTGTTGCTGAGGAACGTATTCTTTTTAACTATATGAATTGAGTAATAAGAACAATAAAAGTCAGTATGAAATAAGACTGAGGCCTCATAGTAGGTAAAATAAAATAAATAAAATTTAAGAAATTATGATTCAATTGATGAATTTTAAGAATAAATATGATTTAAATAAATCGACCCAATAATTTGTGAAAGTTTAAAATAAATAACATTTAAATAAATTAACCCAATACTTTGTGAAAGATTAAAGTAAAATAAAATTTAAATCAAATTAACTCTATAATCTGTGAAAGATTAAACTAAATAAATCAACTCTAAAATTTGTTAAAGTTTAAATAAATAAAATTTAAGTAACTTAACTCAATAATCTGTGAAAGATTAAAGTAAATAAAATTTAAATAAATTAACTCTATAATTTATGAAAGTTTCAAATAAATGAAATTTGCTCTACAAGTTATGTGTTACAATTAATTAAATAACAACCCGCAAACGCAATTTGTAAAAAATTATTGAAAAACTTACGATAATATGAGTTCTGATCACACTAAAATTAAAATAAAAATATAAATATGAATAAAATTATATAGCGCGATACATTATTTTGTTATCACAGGTAGATGTCAGTTTATTGCAACTCTGTAGCTAGTATTAATTTTATCTGTGTCTTCCTGTAAATTCATAGTTTTTGGTATGTTTTTTATTTTTGGCTTAGAAGGCTTTCAATAGCATACCATTTTCTGCGTTTGAAAAAATTGTTCACTACATTTTTGGCAATAACTTTTTAAAAAACTTGTCAATTTGAAAATATTTTGGTAGTAGGCTTTGAAATGAATAGCAGAAAATTACGCTTTTTAAAATTTTGTGCTAGACGCCTTTATTCATTTCAAAATTGCAGGCGAATTGGAAACACGCAAAAATATAGTGAAAATCTTTCAAGCCCACCCTCTGTGGACAGTAAAAAAAATAGCCCGAAAACAGTGTCTGGAGTCTTACAAAATTTTAACGAGACTTGAACGTCACTCTGAAGACAGGTTCTGGAAGGAAGAAAGGCATCTGTGACCAAAAGAATGCAAAGAAAATCGTCACCATGCTGAAGAAAAATCCTAATATTTCGGGAGAAAACTGGCTCAGAAAGTGGAATGATCCGACTTTTTTGGGATAGGAATGCTGTAAAGAACACGGAAGCAAAACAGCAGGCCAAAAATTTAAAAAATGATTTCTTTAAAAAATTAAATTAAATCATGGACGACGAGACGTACATTTTGGCTGACTTTTCGCAGCTTCCAGCTTAGGAATTGTACATTGCAGGCCCGCGGGGGAATGTAGATGAAAAATTTAAGTCTAAAGAACAATCAAAATTTTTTCTCAAGTTCCTGGTATGACAAGCTATTTGCAGTTGTGGCGAAAGGAGCAAGCATTTCGTAACTACGGGAACAATTAACTCGGAAATATTCATCCAAGAATGCTTGGAAAGAAGACTAAAATCCTTCTTAAGACAGCACGAGGTTTTCACTTTTTTAGACCTGACCTAGCCTCTTGCCATTACAGCAAAGTGGCCTTGGAGTTGTACTCCAATAATGTATACATTAGGGCGGGTCGATTTAAAAATCGCCCAAGTGACAAAAAAATCGTATTCTAGGGATTAAAATAAGAAACTTTGCCCGAAGAACATACCTCTAAAACGAATTCTGATGTCCCGCATTCTAGGGATAAAAATAAGAAACTTTGCTGAGGAACCATACCTCTAAAACGAATTCTGGTGTCCCGACTTTTGACCTGTCTGTCTGTCTGTCTCACTTTGACCCATTTATAGTGACCCAATCGAGTCCAAATGTATGATCGACCCCCACTAACGTAGGAGGGCCGACCTACCCATGCCAGTGGCACACCCCTGGAACCCCTTTGGGGGGTTCCCCATACAAACATTTCAAAAAATCACCATTTTTGACACTTTCCATGAAAAAATGGGCGAAATGGATATGTTTTTTTCTTTTTGGAGTTTATTTATTTAGTCAGAACATATGTAAATGAAAAAATGAATTTAACTTAGTAATAGAAAAGAAACTAAAAAAAATTATTGTTTGAAGTCTATTTTGCTTTCAAATCTGGGCAATTTCGCACGGCTCTCTAATGTCGTCGCCATAACAGCGTTCTGTTCCTTGTATGTGTGATGGAATTTTTGGATCATTAAACGGTGGATCATCTAGATTTAAATATTCTTTCAATGTATCGCACGGAATGCATCGCGTGAAGGGTTGTTCAATTACGTTATTTATATCACTCAAATTGATCATTTCCGTATAATTTATGCAATTAAAGTTTATGTCTGGATTTTTATAAACTCCAAGTTCCGTTGGGTCGTCAACATCGGTTCGATAGCGTAGAATTTTCTTTATAGCACAGTCGCGCTTTTCTTTGCTATCATCAAACAACATTGATAACAAGATATTTTCCGAATGCGCATAATATGAATTATCTGTAATTACTTGATTGACAATTCTGCATAAACGATGTTCTAGAAATCGTGACCAACTAAAGAACTTGAAAAATAATGCACTGTCGTACACGACAGAGCTGTAATACTTGATATTGAAGTACATTGGCACATAACATTTAACTATAAATTCAACCAGAATTCTTAAATTCTCATCTAGATTTTCCGTTGTGACATATAACCGTAATAATCTAGCGGCCTTGGTGAGCCACCGGAAGTGTACAATTTTCCCTGGTTTGATGTTAGCCAGATCCACCGAAACCATGCCGCTTGAAATTGCATAGGCCATATCGTATAAGTACTTCGAATCGGTGGAAAATTCAATTTTTTCTGGAGCAGGGGGCATATTTTTCAACTCAATTTTCTGAAAGCGGTCCACCACCTGAAAATTTATATAAATAAAATAATTAAAAACGGTTGAAAATTATAATAAATGAGTGATAGCAAACGGAAGTTCGAAACGGAAGTTCGTTGAAGTGTAGAAGGCAAACGAACCAATGCAATGGTCTTTTTAACAGCAATTCGAATCGTCGTATAATTCCACCATGTGGCCCAATGTTTGTTGGCTCACCGTCAGTGCATATGCCAATTAATGCATCCCATGATATATTTTTATCGTTGAAAAAATCATTTAATTTTGTTGTTTTGTATTCAGCGGTTTCATGTTCCAGTCTTACGTAACCAATCAATTCAGAATTCGGTTCTCTCAAAATAACAACATGAGGTTCTTTTACCATCCTAGTATGATACTTCTCATCAATTTTATCTATCGTTAAAGTATCATCTTTTCTACCATCGAATGAAAACGCTAAAAAATTGGTATCATCTAAGCCTTTGCGAAGCACTTCTTGTCTGAATTTCTCTTTTTCTCTGCGAACTTTCGATTTATCCATGATGAGAGGTTTGCCATGCTTACCTTTCATTTTAAAATCTTGGAAAAGAGCGGTTCCTAATGCTGATGCTACTCTATAAGGCACACCAAATCTGTTCCAATGTAAAAAATTGTTTCCAGAGATTTTACTAATTCTGCAAATTTTGGGTTTTTCTTTTTGCTCTTGATTTGGTCTTGATATTTGTCAAGCAATCTATTCAATTTAATAAATACACTATTTTTCTGTATTATTTCCATACCAAGTTTTTCCCAAATTCCAATCAACTTATCTTGTACTTGAATAGTTAATGATTTATAGGAGAACTTTTTTTGTTCTGTTTTAGCACGTTCGCTCAAGTAAAAATAATATCTCAAGATATCCGGATGGGTTGGTAAATTAAGATCAGTCAAATCAGTAAACACACCAAAAACAGTAGCATCATGCTTGGGTATATGACTCATTGGGTATTCGATAGTTGTTGATGTTGTTGTTGCTTCATCTTGCGGTGTAGAGGATGGTGGATTCATTGTAAACTAAAGAAAATATAAAAAACGGGAAAAAATCCATATTTCAAACTCTGATAACAATAACATAACAATCCAAGAAGCAGTAGCAACAAAATTAAGCACACACAAACACAAAAATAATCTAACCCATAAAAACAAAGTTTTTATTAAAACTCTTCCTTTCCTTATGCATAAAATTTTGAAGTCTTATGTTTTCAGTGCATTGTACTGTTATTTTATTTCTTTGTTTGATGGTTTTATTGCTATTAAATATGTAATACATATTATGTATAAATCGAATATTGAAAATAATACACAAAAACTTACACGTTGTTTTTCTCTTATATTTCACTGTTTTCTTATTTTCACTGTTTTTAACACTTAAGAACTTTTCGCTATCACTTGAAAAATAACAATGACAAACAAAAGTAAAAAACGAAATTATGTTACTTTAAAATCCGTAATTGAATAAGCACTGTTGGTATTGATTTTTTTTTATTTGTCTGATGCAGCAATAAAATTAGTGAAAAATTGTTCATTCTTAAGGGGGAAATCCCTAACGAATTTTAAGAAAGAAAAATCAATTGTATAAAATATACCTGATCCATTTGATTTTTTAAAATACCTGAACTATTTCATTAGTTAAATTATTCAATAGGTGCATCGCTTATGATGTAAATTAAACCGCATTTGGTTACTATACCAAATAAACATCCTTTTTATGTTAAAAAATTTGACTGTTGCAGCAACAATATTATTGAAAAACTTTCCAACGATATTCTTTAAAATATATTTATAACTACCTGTGTAATCAACAACATTTTCTTCAGGGAAGTTGGTTTTTCATCTCTCCGTGACTGTGCGTGACTAGTCAAAGTTAATCTTTTTTTACAGAAAGACTATGGGCCAAGTTTCAGATCAATTGCATGAGGGGGAATAGGGCTGCCCCATGGCACACAGACAGACAGACAAGTCAAAAGTCGGAACATCAGAATTCGTTTTAGAGGTATGGTTCCTTGGCAAAGTTTCTTATTTTGATCCCTAGAATATGATTTTCCTTGTCACTTGAGCGATTTTGTTGCCTCTCTACAAATCGACTCGCCCTAATGAGCATCCATATTTTCAGTTGTTGTATATTTACACTCCGAATTAAGTAAAGATGATGGTTTGTTAACTTCCAGCAGATCTGCCGCATTATTGTTATTGCCAGTATTTGAAATAGGAATAGGGTTCACAAAATTTCCAGATATATTGGGTAAATTTAATAAAGGAGTTCTCGGACCATTCACTAAATTTGTAAATTCCTGTAAACCGATTAATATGTAACATAAATAATATTAATATTCTCCTAAGAGAACATTAATTTGAAAATAAAAAAAAATTCTTAACCGCAATAAATATTTACAACTCTATTAAAATCTACAAAATAATATGTTTAAATCTGTGGTCAGAAGCATTAACCTAAGTCGAAAATCATGCTTCGAGAAAAATAACTTTTTATACTTATAAATGTAATGAGGCTCCATTATGACTTAGGTCAGTATATTTTTATTAATATCTTTTTAATAAATAGTGTTAGAGAAATGGGGATTTCACGTAAATATAAAGCGTTTTTAGTAGAACATGATAACATACATAACCCAATAAGTCGAATATCATGCTTTTGAGAAAACTAACTTTTTATATATATGTAATGGGGCTTCATTACGACTTAGGTTAGCATGTTTTCATTAATAACTTTTTAATAAACAGTGATAGAGAAATGGGAAAATATAAAGCGTTTTTAGTAGAATATGATAGCATACATAACTCAGATCATTTTTAATTCGACTTAGGCGGTTATCGCTTGTGACCACAGAAATATTGATTATATGTTCATATGTAAACTTAAATGGCCTTATTGTGTTGGGGCCTGTATAATACCAAATAAATAATAAAATGTATCATGTTTTGATGAATTTAAGATATATCGGAACAAATAAGTTTTAGAGATTGGTGGACCGAAAAACAGAAACATTTTTGGAGTATTTTGTCGCCACTAATAGCAGAGATTACGAGATTACTGGAAGTTCAGGTAATACGTCAAGAGAATTTTGGATTGTTCGTTTTTTTATTTTTTGAACGGGGCCCACTATCCCAGCAGCGAAAAGTGGTTGTCTCCTAAATTTGGCGGACCGGACATATCCACTAACTGATACCGATATTAATGAATACGGCACTTGTATTCGAATAATTTTTTTGTTCACTATATTAAGAAAAAGTAATTGAATAAGGAACACTGCTAGATTAGAAGAACACAACCATACGATGCAAGGTTTAGTCGGAGACTGTTTTATTTTTTAAAGTAAACAATTCTTCTTATATTTTGATGTTATTGTCTATTTTGGATAATTATTTTGAGTTATATATATTAATATATGAATATAATGAAAAACTTTAAAACTTTTAATTTGTTGTTGTATTTCCTTGTCATTTAAAATAATTTGAATTCAGTTGCAAATAATTTCTTCACATAATGGTAATTCCAAATAATGTTATTCGCGCGCGTTAAATTATGTTTTCTATAGTGTGGCAACGGAACAGCTACTTTGGTCTTCACAGCATTTCCGGGTTGCCCAATGTCTTGGTGTCCCGATTTGAAGTGGCCGGCAATATCGCCCGATTTGACCGCTATCATCTTCGAAAGTAATGGAAAAATTTAAAGGTCTAAGTAAAGAATTATTAAGTTATGTCGTTTCATTCTAAATATATAACAAAAACCTACGTTCTACAAAAGAATAAAGAACATTTCAATATAAATATAATCAAAATTCAATATATTTTCAATCTAAAACTATAAAGGACGTTTTAATCCCTAATCCGTCTGCCTGTCTGTTTGTGTCTCCATGTAAATAAATTACAGGTCGCAAATATGAATATATTTAGATGAAATTTGGTATATAAGATTGTTCGCGATGCAACGATCGGTATTGAAGCAAGTCGAAATCGGTACTTGAACTAGTGGAAATGTTCAGACTTAATGCGCATATATGGCCCATATGACACGATCAATCAGCAGTCCAAATATAAATCCTGTCAGTCATAACTCTAATATAAAGCTGCTTCCCGACCTTCACTTAAATCTATTAAAGAAAAAAAAAAACAAAACTATTGCATAGGTTTTTGCCAATTCTGATTTGGTGAAAGATATGGCCATGACTGGTCCAGTTTTTCATCTTATTCTGCATATGGAACTATCAACTTCTTGATTTCTGCGGAAAAAAAATCTGAGTAATGCCAATCTAATTTGGTTTATGCTTGTTTTTTATATCCAATTAGTTGGACCCTGTCTATAAATTCAAGGTATAGAGTATCAGATAGCCTGTCTAGATCGTCTATTATTTTCGTACTTGTTTTATGATACGAGTATACAATTCGAATCTTATTTTATGTATGTATAATATAAATGAAATTCAAATTTTTTTTTCTTTTTTTCAAGGACCACATTATTTGGGAACCACTGGTATCTATTATGAATAATAATCCCTCAACAGATTTCCTTATTGTTGTTACTGCAACCCTTTGTAACCTCCTACTTGAGTTTTCTCCCGTAAAGGCAACACTCACCAATTCTGGAATTATTGAAAAGTTATCGCAATTATCAGAACATGAAGAATCCTCACTGAAGTTAAACTGTATATGGGCTTTAATGAATTTAGCATATCAATGTGAAAATGATATAAAAAGCACTATAATCAATATCTTTGGACTGAAAAGGATATTTAAAATACTTAATGAACCAAATACATTCATAATTCTAAAAACTCTAGGCCTTCTTAGAAATCTACTTTGTCACGCATATCATATTGACCTAATCATGTCTGAATACTCGCAAGAATTGTTCGATATTTTATGCATAACCTTAGAAAGAAATTATTCATCTGAAGTCAAGGAACAAGTGCTGTGCATTTTGGGAAACATTGCTGCTTCGAGTCAGCAAAAGGATTACATAACGACAAACACAACGATTATGAACATGCTTTCCGAGTTCTTGGTACGTATAATTGTTGTATATTTGTGGTATTGAGAGTACTTTAACGTATGGCCACTAAAATATGAAAAAATGAAAATCGCTATAAAAAGAAAATAAAAATGTAGTAGTCTAGTTTTCACTTCTTTCTGATCAATTTATGTTTAAAATTAGTCTCAATGAATTAGAGTGTATCAAAATAATTTTTAATAATTTAAAGAAAATTCATCCAAAATGCGCCATTTAAAGGAGATCGAAAAAAATTTATAAGACGATTAAATTAGTTTATACTAATACAAAAATAATCAAAAAACTTGTTTCGGGCGGGGATGTCGGTTAATATACTCGAAAGTTTTGAATAATTTAAAAACAGAGTTGAGAAAAAGATTCGAATGCCACAAAGGAACTATTAACAATAAGAAAAAATAAAAGAAAATTGAGCCGGTTTCCAATGAGAAACAGAAAAAAGTGATTAAATGCAGGTTGCGTCAACTTTCCCAAAATAGCTTCTCTGCTTCCTGTCAGTTTAAATTTGTTGTGGAAAACGAGTCGTATTTTACCGATCAAGGCAACGTAGTGGCAGAAATAATATTATTTTGTGTCTTTCAGACGAAGTACCCAGAAATAGATTTATTGTGGTTGGCCATAAGTCAGGATGGCATCAGTGAATCAGTATATCTCAAAGGAGGATTAGCTGCCAATGCGCAGCTTTTCAGAAACTTATAAAAAAATTCCGTCGGTGAAACAAAATAATTTTCTGTCCCGATTTAGTGTTTTCACATTATGCTAAGGCTACAACTGAAACTAAAAAAAAAACTAAAAATCGAATTTATGCCAATATAAATCAACCCCCAATGGATCGCAAACTAAAACCAATTGAAACTGGACGGTCACAATTCTATTCAAACATTTATCATATTGAACATTTCTTTCATGCTGTTTAAATTGTATATCAATTAAAATTGTAATAATCAATTTCATGAATTAATCCTTTTACACATCATAATCAATTCGATATAATCGATTACTTTTTGTCTATAAACACTAATTGTTCTTTGTATTTCTATGAATTTATAACTGTAAATACGCTTTTAGATTATGTTAACTTAAAATACAAGTAATAAAATTTGAGTATGATATTGCTTTCTTGTGTATCCAGCATACCGCAACCGTGTTAATATTCTTCGTTAACTTTTTTTGGCGACCGTGACAGGACAGTTATTTTCGTAGAAAGATAGAGTCATATTAGTTTGGTGTCATAATTTTCGCAATTGAAATTAAAATAAAAGCATTTTGTTAAATAAAAATAATAATAGAAATTATTATCAACATAAAAAACTACATAAATTTTCGAAATTCAAATTAAATTAAAAACACTTTGTAAAATAAAAATAATAAGTCAATTTATTATCAATATAAAAGCACTTTCCAAAAAACAAAATCATTTATTATTTTGTGCTGAAATAAAACAAAATTAAAACAAGTAAGAAAATTATAGTCGGTCTAGGACGACTATATGATACCCTACACCATGCGTTTAGAGACCCTATCTCTTGGGCCAAACTAACTGGACATAGAAAATAAGCATAAACCAAATTTGAGTGGGATTTTTATTAATTTTTTTGGCTGCAGATATGAAAAAGTTCATATCGGATGTTATATCTATATGGGACTAGGCCCAAAATGAACCGATCCTGACTATGTTTGGTAAAGTCTCTTGTATTTTGCAAAAATATATACAAACAAAGTTTGGGAAGGATCAGTGCAATATTTTTGTTTTTTGATAGATTTAAGTGAAGATCGGGAAGCAGCTCTATATGGGGCATACGACTAAGAGTTGTCCCATGGAGATCATTTTCGGACTACTCATTATTGGATGTAATAAACGTATACAAACCCAATTTGAGTAAGATCTATATGACAATTTGGATCTTATGGCAATTTATGTCGATTTCATAGGAGTCATTTGTAAGGGGGCTAGGTCTGAACATGGACCGATTCTCACCAATTTCAATAGCTTTCATCCTATGGCCGGTAAAAGCTTTTATACTAAATTTCATCAAAATATATTCATATTTGCGACCTGCAGTTTGATTACAAGGTTTACATGGACACACAGACGGACGGACGGACGGACGGACGGACGGACGGACGGACATCGTTAAATCGAATCAGTTAATAATTCTGAGTCGATCGGTATAATAAAAGATGGGTCTAGGTCAAATGTTTTTGGTAGTTACAAACAGCAGCACAAAGTCATTATACCCAAACCACATAGTGGTATAGGGTATAAAAATCATCATCGTCCTCTGTTGAGAAGAAACCATCGGCATCACCACATCAAATCAACAATAACTGCATCGCAAATTCAGTTCAACCGCTGCTTGCTAGCCACCACTCTGCTACAGCTACAATCCTCTACAACAACAACATCAATCACTTCATTATATTCGATGGTTCTCATAATAATCGTACGATTAAGAGAAGAGTTCACTTTAAATATTCTCTTCAATATTCATCGTAACAAACTCATATTTCACGTAAGTAAATGGAATATTATTCTTAACATATTCGCTCATCACTTTTTGTTTAAAGTTAAGTATACACAGCACACAATCACACACATACACAACACAGTAAGCAATATAGCGTTGGAACGTCACCAGTGTTGGCCGGTACATTTGATTTAAAGTCTCGGTACACTTCGCCTGTATACAATTATTTCGTACATTCTTTCAAAAATAAATAAATATATATATAAATATATAAAAAATGGATAAAAATAATGAAAGCGATGCACCAGTCGGCGATATGGCGTCAATGACTATGGATTTACCAACTTTAAAATCGCAAAGTAGTATAATGAAACGTAATATTTCTAAATTGAAAATTAAAATGGTCGCAGCCTTTTAAACGTTACAACTTCATCATTTTCTCATCAAAATCGGCTCCCACAGCTGAAGCTGCCAAAGTTTGATGGAAAATACTCTGAATATTCCCGGTTTATTAGCACTTTTAATATGCTAGTGCATGAAGACTCATGTATACCTACGATTGACAAATTTAATTATTTGTTAAACTGCCTCGGTGCTCAAGCCCTTGCAGTTGTAGAACCATATCCTGTGATTACTGAAAATTACCAAAAGGCTCTGGATCGCGTTACGATAACAAATCGTTGGTTTTTATCGATCATGTAAATTCAACATTTTCAATAATACCCATAAATAAATCGAATCCTACGGCATTGCGTTCAATATTGGATGACGTCGCTGCCCTGAGAAGTTCGTTAATATCGTTGGGCTCAGAATTCGACGTGATGAACGTAATCATCATCCACATTGTTCTATCGAAAATTGATTTGGAATCCAAAGAAGTCTACGACGAGAAACAAGAACTTAAAAATTTGCCTTCTTGGGATGACTGTTACTCCATTCTTAGTCATCGGTGTCAATTCCTTGAAAGCCGCAAAAGAAAAGACGAATCATTTTCCGATCGGGAGCCGAAAACAAAGTCGAAAGTTAGGCATCCTGCTTCATCATTTGTAACTTCAAATATTTTCTGCGAGTATTGCCACAGCAAAGAGCACTTCATTGGAAGTTGTAAGTCCTACTTATCTCTGCCTGTTATCCGTTCGATTACGTAAAATCAAATCGCCTATGCATTAACTGCCTTAAAAAGGGGCATATGGTCTCTAAATATCCATCAAAATCTCGCTATCGCGCTTGTCCTATCTCCCACCGTTCATCGTTACACAATCTGTACTCACAACACACAACGGAGGTTCAAAATGTTTCAAATGCACCGGTTTTACACAATTTATCATCGAACTCATCGTCTTTCCAACCTTCACCGTCAATGCAGCCTTAATCGTCATCATCTTCGTATCCAGCCAGGTTAAATTAACAACCATCGTCGTCAAAGCACTCAGGTGGCGCTGAGCCATTCATATCACAACTAATTCATCGTCTGTTACGCGCAGTTCTCATCGAAGTGTACTTCCAATCGCTATCATTTTCGTAAGAGATAATTTCGGTGCTTTTCAGCCAATAAGAGCTCTCTTACACTCGTGCTCAGAAATAAACCTGATAACGCAAGAAGCTGTTACTCGTCTTCGTCTTCAACAAATTAAATCAATTCAAGAAATAGCTGGTGTTTCTGACATCCATGTTCAGCACAAATATAAGGTTATACCAACTATTAAATCTCGCATTTCAGATTGGGAATATACATCAACATTTTCAGTCACAAAGTCAATTTCATCTTATCGGCCGTCAGAGCGCATAAGTACCTGCAATTGGGGCATTCCTGATGGGCTTGAACTTGCAGATCCACAGTTTTACTTACCTCAGCACGTCGACTTACTACTCAATTCAGAAATGTTCTTTGATTTGTTACTCGATGGTAGAATTTCTCTTGGTGAAGGTGTCCCTTGCTTAATAAATGGATGGATAGTTGGAGGTAAGATCAATTCTGTACAATCAACCGAAGTTTTGTCGTGCAATGTAACTACTGAATATGATGGCTTAGATTCAATTTTAAAATCCTTTTGGAACATTGAAGAATTTTCTCAAAATAAATTAACTATGACTGAAGAAGAAAATCAATGCGAACAACATTTCATCAAAAATACTGTTTTTGACCAAAATGAAAGAGTAAAATTACGTTTACCATTCAAAACTACTGTAAATCAACTCGGTTATTCATTTGAAACTGCTCGTCGTCGCTTAGCTACCTAGAGAAACGCCTTCAAAAGGATGAACTATTAAAAAAGAGGTATACTGACTTCATGAGTGAATACATCAATCTCTGATATATGTCAGTGGTCAGCTATGAAGTGCTAAATCAACCACATTACGTTATACCACACCATTCAGTTTTACGTCCCCAGAGTTCATCGACCAAACTCAGAGTCGTATTCGACGCTTCATCTTGGACTTCATCGAACATTTCTTTAAATGGAAAGCTTATGGTAGGTCCAACTATTCAGCAAGAACTTATAATTACAATGCTTTCTCTTCGTCTTCATAAATACGCCTTGTCAGCTGAAATTTGCAAAATGTATCGACAGTTTCTCACTGACGAAAGGGATCGCAACTTTCAGCTAGTTTTGTGGAGAGATAATGTCGATAGTCCTATAAACCTTTATCAGCTTAACACTATGACGTACGGTGCTTCAGCTGCACCCTTTCTCGCCATACGAAGTCTATGGTTCATCACTGACTCCTTTAAGTATGAATTTCCCATCGGCTCTCAAGTTCATAAGCACATCCTTTATGTAGATGATCTTCTCACTGGCACATCAAATCTTTCCGAACTTTTTGCAAAAAAAAGAATGAGATTATTAAAATTTTAGAAAAATGTGGTTTAACATTATCAAAATGGCATTCCAATTCTTCACAAGTAACATATCCTAGAGTGGAAACCTGCAGAAGACGTGTTCTGTTTTTAATTCAATTTACCAACTATTAAAGTTACAACAAAACGTTCAGTTTTATCCATAATTGCCAGAATTTTTGAAGTCCTTAGCCCCTTCGTCGTTAAATGAATATTGATCCAAGAAATGTGGAAACAGCAGATTGATTGGGATTCACTCCTAAATGAAAAACTCAAAAATCGTTGGATCGAAATCAAATTGGAGTTATGTGCAGCATTGTTACTAAGCAGAACTTGGTCTAAAATCAAAGAAAAATTTGGAAAATCAAATAAATGTCGTATATTTTTTTGGTCAGATTCAAAAATAGTCTTAAGTTGGCTTAAGAACCATTCTTCATCATATATGTGCTTCGTTGCTAATAGAGTTTCCGAAATTCAGAACAATACTAACAAAATAGAATGGAGAAATGTACCATCAAAGCAAAATCCTTCAGATGTTGTATCACGCGGTTGTCTTGCTAATGAATTAAGTTCTACGATGTGGTTCAGTGGTCCAGAATTCCTTACAAAAAGTGATGAATATTGGCCTAAAAACAACAATGCCGATATTGTACTTCCTTCAGCAGAAATGCGAAGATCATTGTTTAAGTCAACAATTATCGTCAACTCCATTATCACCAAATCATCGTACCAAATCAAAGCGAAATTCGTTTATATCAGCCGAAGAGTTACAATTAGCTTTTAGGAAAGTTATACATGATATCCAAATTACAACATTTAAAGAAGATACTGATCTTCAAATGCGTCCAACTTTAAAACCCAGTTTACAAAAATTATCGCCTTTTTTGCATGAAGTACCAAGCTACAAAAAAACATTGTCGATTCTCAGAGTTGGTGCACCTTCATCGTACGACGCAAAATTTCCGGCACTTCTCCCGAAGTTTCACAAGACTATACATCAAGTACCTTCACTAACAACATTTACACAATGGACAAAAGTCACTTCTCGGGATTCTTCGTCAATAAGTTTGGGTCATTAATGCCAGAGATGTGGTACGACAAGTGGTTTGTAACTGGATCCACTGTTTTAAATATAAGCCCCAACTTATGCAACAAGTGATGGATGACCTACCAGCCAACCGTTTAATGGCTCAAATTTATTTCCTCTTCTACGGTGTAGACTTCTGTGGACCTTTCTCTACATATTATAGAATTAGAGGGAAACCACATTATAAAACCTATGTCGCGATTTTCGTCTGTTTCGCCTCTAAGGCTATTCATATTGAAGTACTTTCTGATTTTTCGACTAAAACTTTTCTTTTGTGTCTTAAAAGGTTTATAGGTAGACGCGGCATACCTCAACGTCTTCATTGTGGCAACCCTACAAATTTCGTTGGTGCGAACTCAAAATTAAATAAATTCAAACGACAATTTTTCGATGACATCAATTTACAAGCTCTAATGAATTATAGCGAAGTTACCGGCTTTCAATTCTCATTCAATCCGCCCAGGTCACCGCACTTGTCTGTGGGAATCGGCGGTAAAGTCTGCAAAAACAATTTTAGTAAAAAATATGATGGTGTTACCTACGAAGAACTTCAAACCAATCTAATTGAGGTTGGGGCCATTTTAAAGTCACTCCCTTTTGCACCCAGATCTGACGATCCCAATGATAGGGAAGCACTGACCCCAGCCCATATGCTCATTGGTTCATCTTTATTGGCTCTTCCAGATGAAAATTTAGAGCACCACAAAAACATCAACTACTTAAAGCGTTCGCAGCTTGTCACGCACCTGAAAAAAAATTCTGGCTGCAGGGGGTTCGCGACTATGTATTTACTCTACAGCAAAAATCAAATTGGTTTAAGTCATATGACAACATCGAAGAAGGAAGATTGGTCATCGTCCATAAAGATAATCTACCTCCACAGCAATGGCTCCTCGCTCGTATCATAAAAACAATTCCTGGTCGTGATGGCAAAATCCGAGTCGTAGATGTCCGCACTTCAAAAGGTATTTTTCGAAGATCTATACACAAAATTACTCCCTCACCAGTTGATGAAGCTGATTGAAAGGGTCTTCCAATGGGGGCAGTATGGACGGTCACAATTCTGTTAACACATTTATCATATTGAACATTTCTTTAATGCTGTATATCAATTAAAATTATAATAATCAATTTCATGAATTAATCCTTTTACACATTATAATCAATTACCGAAATTCGATATAATCGATTACTTTTTGTCTATAAATACTAATTGATATTTGTCTTTCTATGAATTTATAACTGTAAATACGCTTTTAGATTATGTTAACTAAAATACAAGTAAAAAAATTTGAGTACGACATTGCTTTCTTGTCTATCCAGCATACCACAAGCATTTTAATTTTCTTCGTTAACAGAAACTCTTTGGACAAAGAGAAAGAAAAAGATATGTAGAAACGCCTACCTGCTTAATTCGAAGAAGATATAGAGCTGAAGTTCCAAAAAAAAATTTGAAAACTAACCGATATGGAGTTATTTTTTATTTTATCGAAAGTGCTTCTTCCTTATTCCTTTGTTATTTGTTAAAATTTTTATATATTTTGCACATGCGTTTGTAGCACTTTTTCTACCCGTAAGACTGAATAAAACACTTAAAAAAATAATTTTCGACCACATAAAGTATATATATTTTTGATCCTTATCACAGCTCGAGTCGAAATAGCGATGTCCATCTGTCCGTCTGTCTGTTGAAATCACGCTCATTCACAAAATAAACCATTTACCTTGGTAAGGTTACGATAATATGGGTTTTTAAAATGGAGCAAATCGGGCGTCATTGTGCTGAGATACGAGGAAAAATGTGTATACACTTCTAAACAAAACAAAAAACCCAGTGTGTTTGTTGTAATATTTTAGTGGTTGAACATAATTTTCGTACAACAACATTCACAGTTCAAAAAAAGCCTAATAAAAATTTGTTTCTTAAGTTAAAAAATCAAAATGTTGTATGACAGCGGCACATCACATTGGCTGCAGCACTGGATCCAAACGTCATATCGCAATTGGCTGACGTTATAGCGCAACTTTACGAATACTGACAGGTATCATTATGTGAAAACGAAAATAATTATTCATTTCGCTGATAGTGAACAGCATCTTCTAAACCACCTGTTGTCCGAACTCCCTCTTGGCGATAAACGATCTTCAGAGTTATACTTCGAAATGAAGCGTGTCGCTGGTACTGCGCTAGGAGATGCGGTTCTGAAATGTTGGTGGAAAACGTCTACCGGAGTTTGCCCAGCCTTCATCCGGATCGCTGACCGAATTTACGAAGATTGCCGACACAGTCGTTGATACAGTGACTCCCAACTAGGTCGATCGAGTTGAAGATAAGTCAGTATACGAGATTAAGGATCTGCATGTAGCCGTTTTTGAATTAGGAAGAAAATTTGAACAATTTACCACCCGTTCACGCTCACGTCAACCGATCCCTTTGCCGACATTTTTAAAAAATTTTCCGACATCACCAAGCTTTCGCCACATGGGTCAACGACTAAGTCAACTATAAAATAGAAACAACAGGGCAGCCGGTTTTTTGTCGGCCACGACGGTATCGCCGGAAAAGCTGGCAGCTGCTAAAAATGAGTTCGAGTTTTTAATGAAAGCCGGAATTTGTCGACCTTCAAACAGCAATTGGTCCAGTCCGTTGCACTTGGTCAGAAGAAGTGACGGAACTTGGAGGCCATGCTACGACTTTCGTGCCCTGAACGCCCAGACTTGGCTGGATCGCTATCCATTGCCGTATTTGACCGACTTTACAGCCATTTTGCAAGGTAAGAGTATATTTTCTAAAATTGATCTACAAAAGGCATTTCATCTGGTGCCAATTCAACCAGACGAACCGAAGACCGCAATTAGTACCCCATATGAATGAGACTATATGACGTTTGGGTTATGCAACGCTGCATAAACTTTTCAGCGACTTATAAATGAGGTACTACATGGTTTAGGTTTTGTTTTTCCCTACATCGACGACATTCGTTTTGCGTCCGTATCAGTTTCACAACATCGCCGTGTTCTGGCCGAAGTTTTGCACCGCCTCCGTTGCCATAAACCTACAAAAATGCGAATTTGGGAGGGAGGAGATCAGATTCCTAGGCCATCTAGTCAACGCCTATGGAATTCGCCCTTTGCCTGAAAAAGGAGCAGATATTATCAATTTTCCGAAACCGAAAGTGGCTCAAGAGCTTAAAAGGTTTAGCAACATGATATATTTTTATACGGGATTCTTGCTACATGCGATATCATATCAAATGGATCTACAAAAACATATCATTGGCAACAAAAAGAATGGCCGCTCGCTTTTGAAGTGGAATTATACAGCTGAAGCTGCGTTTGACCGATATAAAAACGAGCTAGCCAATGCAAGGCTTTTAGCTCACCCTGCTGCCGAAGCCGAGATGGAAACCTATGTAGATGCATCTGATGTAGCTGTGGGGCGGCTCTTCATCGAAAAGTAGGTGCCGATTTACAACCGCTGGCATTATATTCAAAATGCACTGATACTCAACGAAAATACTCTACATATGATCGAGAGTTTTCAGCAATGTACCAGCTGTGTGCCATTTTCGATATATGATAGAAGGACGAAGTTGTAACATCGTCACCGATCATCGACCGCTAATTTTCGCCTTTCAGCAATAACTCGAGCTCGATTTCATCAGTCAATTTACCACCGATAGTCAATTTACCACCGATATTAGTCATACGATCGGTAAAGAAAATGCAACAGCTGACGCACTTTCTCGCATCGAGTTAGTCAATCAAATTGTGGATTACTCCAGCATAGCAGTGGCTCAACAGAATGATAGAGAACTTCAAAATTCAGGTGCGCAAATGATTTCATTTAAATTTAAATATTTTACAACCCCAGGTGGCAGCGACCAACTAATCTGTGACACAACGACTTCCCGGGTTCGCTCTTACATTCCGAAGGAATGTACTACGAGGTCGTCGTAGTAACATAAGCATCGATCCGCTGAAATCTGCTTTTACCTCAAACAACGATTTGAACGAAAATTCTTCTGTACCTGTCACCGACTCAGAAAACAATACACCTGATATATTTACAAATCTACAACATTCAAGATCTAGTTCCTAATGATGAAATTGATCTCAATTCTACCGCCACATCTACACTGTCCAATCCGACTGTCACTTCTCACCTACAGTATTACACCCGAGAACTACTACAAGCGGAAGACGGGTTAATTTGCCTCTAAGATTCAGGTGAGCCGCTACAGCAGGGAGAATGATGTGGCATCCCTTGACTTAAGTACCATTACGTGAGTACCAAGTATCCTGTGTAAACAGACAGTTTTAATAACCCTAAAGAGACACATTTACCGCTTGCACTGTAAAAACGTTTTTCACATAAAATATCTTTAATTGTAATGAATTAATATATTTGATAAATAAATATTTTTAAATAATAATATAAAATAAAAACACAGCAGTTTTTTATAAAATATAGGAAACGATAATTATATTATTTCATTCCTATACATAAAATGCAATAATGTGGCTTTCTATCGGTAGTTATTATGTTTAAATATTTACATTCCTGGTTTTATAACCTTTAGTATTATTTAGCACGAGACATTTAAAACGCGACAAATTTCCTGTATTGTTTGTAATGAAGTAGTTCAATTAACTTAAACTCAAAATTTCATTAGCGACCAAAGGCTTCCTATTTATTATTTTACTTTATGTATACAATATTTTATATTTTAAAAATTTTAAGAATATGAGAATCAAGTAAATCCAAAAAAAGAAAAAATTAGAAATGCTTTTACGCATGTCATGCAGTTTACTCAAATGCTTAAAGTTTCAGAGCTCTTAAATAATCGGGGAGTTGGTGAAAATTGAATTACAAAAATCCGCGTTGATACACTAATAAAATACCATGTTAAGACGGTAATACGAACCACTGGGTTCGCTCTCTGAATCACGATTGCGAACCTAGGTGTTCAAACGATTGTTCTGTTTCATTTTAGCGTTTACATTTTTTATGCAAATTTTTGACTCGGCTTTTTCTTTTCTTTTTTGTTTTTATTTAAATATACATGTGTAAATATATACTTTTTATTTGTTCAATGTTTTTATTTATTATATATTTATTGCACACATATTTTTTTTGCATTTTCTTTGTTTATATGTTTTTAACAACTAGTTCAGATAAACTAGCGATAATTTTTTTTATCAAAATTTTGAGATGATAGTAAATTTTTCGTAGTTCGCAACATGATTCAAAATGAGCCAAGATTGTTCTTTTTCAAATTTTTTATGGCGAAACATATTGGTTTAATCATGATTGGGGCGCGAACCTTGAATGAGAGAGCGAACCTAGAATTTTGCTGTCCGTCTGAACATAGCATAAACAGCTAAAGAGAGTTAATAAAATATTTATACACAAAACGATAAACACAAAAAAGACTAAGACAACAAAAAAACTGCAATACTAAATTTTAATGAGTTTCTATTATTAATATGCTCTGTGTTATTAGTCGTTGTTTAAACTCTGATTTTTCTTTAATTTGACTATTTATTATATTAATTTATTTATTGTTATTAAAATTGTATCATGATTAGTGATTGCATTATCGATAAGCGTTAAACCGATAAAACGATTAATCGAACAAAAATATTATATAAAAATTATCGATTATAGACAATTCGATAAATGTGCTATCATACGTACAATTTTATCTGTTTTTATACCCTATGTCACTATGTCGTGCGGGTATAATGAGTTTGTGCTGATGTTTGTAAAGACCAAAAATAATTGGTAGTTACAAACATGGTGCAAAATGAAATTTACAATATGTGTTAGCTTTTATCGACCATAGGACTAGCGCTATTGAAATTGGTGAAAATCGGTGCATGTTCATACATATAACCCCTGTTAAGGCATTTGTCGTTTTTCGTAAAATTTTCTATTGGCAATTTATAATTTGTCAAAACGCATATTTTTGGGTACCAACAATTGAAGTGTGCCAAGTTAGCCCCCCATTTTTGGAAATAAAATTTTTTGAAGATTGTTCTGAATTGTTCTACGATTGTTCTACAATGTTCCAAAACGATGAGTTTCTAAATGTAATTTGTACCGGTAAATCGAAAAAAAACGAATTTTAAGCTTAGCCCCCCCACTTTTAAAAAAAAAAATTTGGCGGTTGTTCTAGTTGTTGTAAACATTGTTCCAAATTAGATATGTCGCAAACCGTAACGTACGCAAATGAGAACGAAAAACATTTTTTCCGCGATTGCGAAGTTAGCCTCCCATTTTTGGAATAGGATTTTTTGAAGATTGTTCTACATTGTTCTAGGATTGTTCTACAATGTTCCAAAACGATGAGTTTCTAAAATGTAATTTGTACCGGTAAATCGAAAAAACGAATTTTAAGCTTTGCCCCCACTTTTGGGAAAAAAAAATTTTGGCGGTTGTTCTAGTTGTTCTAGTTGTTCTAAACATTGTTCCAAAATAGATATGTCGCAAACCGTAACGTGCGCAAATGAGAACGAAAAACATTTTTCCGCGACATTAACGTTATTAAACGATATCAATATTTTTACGCAACACGAAAGTTAACGCACAGATTCCAAAATTTCTTCCCCATTTTTGGAAATAAAATTTTTTGAAGATTGTTCTAGGATTGTTCTACAATGTTCCAAAACAATGAGTTTCTAAAATATAATTTGTACCGGTAAATCGAAAAAAACGAATTTCCATATTAGATATGTCGCAAACCGTAACGTACGCAAATGAGAACGAAAAACATTTTTTCCACGATTGCGAAGTTAGCCCCCCATTTTTGGAAATAAAATTTTTTGAAGATTGTTCTACATTGTTCTAGGATTGTTCTAAAATGTTCCAAAACGATGAGTTTCTAAAATATAATTTGTACCGGTAACTCGAAAAAAACGAATTTTAAACTTTGCCCCCCACTCTTGGAAAAAAAATATCAACGTTATTAAACGATATCAATATTTTTGTGCGACACGAAAGTTAACGTACAGATTCCAAAATTTCTTTCGTACAAGGTAACCTGAATGGCAACTGGTACTGCAGTTTGGAATTTGTTATTATTAATAATATTTTATGCAATAATACAATTATTTTTCATGTTTTTCAATATTATTTACCAATTATTGACACAATATTTACATCTGATATACAATCTTATTATATGTTAGAAAACGATCATTGCCAAAATTTATTTATATTAAGGGTCCTTGGTTAAATAATTTTGGAACACATCGATCAGTTCAAAATTTTTTATCAAACCATTATAACTTTGTTAATTTACTTTTGCTTACCGAAATGTCCAGTTGTCTCAATTAAGATCTGCATTGCTTCTTTGTCTTCGATGCATATCACTAAACTAGAAACTAATATTTGTAGGAATTATGTAATGGCCAAATGTCTTAGCATAGCGTCCAGCTTGTTTAAATACAAGTTCGATGTCTGTGAAGTGTATCAACTAGAACATAAAATGTGTATCATACATACGTCGATATTTAGCCTTACCAATATTTTTTCTTTTTTTAAATGTTAATTTAACTACCTTTCGTATTTTCTGCATTTCGTATTTTTCATCGCTTAATAGAGCCAAAATAATACTCGATGTTATCTCTTAAGTAGTTTTCTAATTATCTTATTTTTTGTTTATGTTTTAGTTCAACTCTGACAATAAACTGCAAGCTGCTGCTCTATATGTCATAAATAATATTGTAGAGCATAGTTACGTGTGCCCAGAAAAATATTCATTGGATAACTGCTATAAACTTAATATATTCAAAAATATAGAAGAGTTAAACAAATCTTTACAAAATATGCAACCACAGAGTGATTACATAAGTAGAACATTAAAAAATATTGTTGTTAAATGTAATAAAATGTACCCAGAAATTTTTAACTAGTTTTAGAGAATGTATGCTAAATATACTATCTTTCGAAAAGCAAAATAAATTTTTTGACGAATGGAGATGGAGGTTGAGTAAGTATTATGTTGGGTAACTAAAAAAACAACTCTTTTTAAAACGTACACAGCAAAAGTGCCTCCCTTATATGTACCAAAGAATATATTGTACGAAAAACTTAGTCCGTATTTTCATTCAGAAAGAAGACACTGTTCGGTCATTTCATGAATTTTTGTATTTTATTATCATTTTATTTTTTTTATCATTTTATATTTTTTTAGTTTATATTCTTTTTAATATTTTTGAATTTTATGAATTAACTCTTTTTAGTATTAGTATTTTAGTTTTCGATTATAATGAATTTTAATATTAAATTATCATCACTATATGTCAAAATGCTTGGGAAATTTGAATTGTTAGCTTTAAAGATCCATTTTGAAAACAAAATAATCATTCTTGTATTGAAATCCAAGAAGACCGGTCCTGAAATGTTTTTCGCTTACGTACGTTCAAAGTTGTGAGTTTTAGAATAGTCCGCCATATTAAATAAAACATAATTTTTAAAATTAAATTTAAATTAAAATAATAGTGGTTGCAAATATTAATTTTGCAACAATTCCTTAAAAAAGCTTAAGGAAGAACATTTTGGCGCCCGTCCGTGCATTTATTAACATACAAGACTCTACCGTGTGTGCGTAATTATTACAACCCGGTATAATTACTAAATTATTAAAATCACATCCGCGCGTTCGTTCATTAAAACAGCCCGGCTAAATAAATCATCAGCGTCAGCTATTGAAGGAAGTTTTCACCCTCAGAAGACCATAGTCAAAGCCAAATGCAACTGCATCCTTTGCCAAAAGGAAAGCTCTGAACGCCGGAAAAACTCTAATCAGGTATTCAAAAACAAACAATAATCAGTGAGAGACTTTGCTTTTAATTTCGATAAAATTTGGTTAAGCAAATAAATCAATAAATTTAATTTTTTGCAAAAGTTTTAATACCATACATGAAATTATTTGTTCTTCATTTAAAATTTCTTAGTTTATATATCGTCCTATTAGTGAAACACAAAATAAGAAAATAAATAAAAGTGCTGTATTTAATAAACTTAATTATCATTAACACAAATCAAACTTCATTATCTTAACACAAATAAATTTAAACCGTACACATCAAAATTACGCCTCCTCACCGCGTTCAGTGCTACCACTTACCGTCCGTTCTCTCTGCAGCTCGCGCTCTCTTAATATTTTCCTTAAAAAAAGAGAAATATAATATTAATTTAATTTTATTACATTGTAAGAAAGCTACAATTTCCAATTTTACTCATCGTGCTTTGTTTTTATTTCTTGAATTTCACAGTTGTCAACTTGTTGTGTCATTCGTTTTGTTTAATTTTCATTACACTCGGTACTTTTGATAAAAATCCCATTTACCAACACTGTTGTTTCGTCGAATGTACTGAGTGTGATCCAGAAATACCATTGATCATATGGTAAACAGGCGAACGGTGTAAAGAAGCAAGAGGGGTAAACAAAAAGACACGATTTCTGTTTTGACGACTCTTTTTCATATTTCTTTTTACACTCATTTATTTTTTTCTTGTTACGTTTTATTCTTTTTCGTACTTTGAAGTGGCCACTTCAGTGAGATCAAGAAACGCTTACATATTCATTTATTTTTATTTAATATTTATGCGTAATTTCTTTAAATAAAATAGAACAGGTTTTAACTTAAAACTTTCAAATACTGATCCGTTCTGCTATTTGATTAGATATTCTAAACATTCTACTCTTAATAATTTAAATATTAAATAGGTTTTTGTATATAGTTTTAAAAATGATAAATTATTAAGTAGAAAAATAAATAAATATAAAAAATAAAATAATTTAATAAATAAATAAATTTAATTGAAAAATAAAAAAAAAATAATTTGAATTTACATTAATTCATATATTTTTATATTTTTCCTAATCCGAAAAATAAACTAAAGCAGAATAAAAAAAAGACATGCAACTAAAAAGCATCGTATGAATGCAATAGGTTTTTGGTAACAGCTTCAAAAGAGAATTAAGAAAAACGACATCGTTAAAAATCATCATTTGAATTAGGCCAAAGTGAAGATTAACATTGAAAAAAAACGTAACAAAAATTGAGAAATTAAATTGATAAATTTAATGTTAATTTATATATATATATTAATACATAATACATTAAAAGGAGAGTGAAGTGTGCCAGTGTATTACGTATACTGTGAAGTTATCTAAGTTCTAATATAATTATAACAAGAAAGGAGATTGATAAAATTATAATCGGACTGCTATTTAGTGTTTGCGAGTCAACATATTGAATATAATTAATAGAGGCTGCGGCAAATTTATAAACAGTAAGTAATATAACTGTGCAAAGATAATTTATAAAATTAATTACCTAAATAAAGTTGAAATTTTTTCGTTTGCTCTTTGTGTCATTCATGGTTGTTATTAAAGCAACCCAGCAAACATTTTAGTGAAATTCATAGCGCAATACATTTGAGTAATTTTTTCTGGAATTTTTATTTCAAAAACTTCAAACAGTGTAAAAAATTACAACCGCTATCCCAGCAAACAAATTATTAAAAAGAAAAAAAATATTTTACTGGAGATTTCATTCAACGCCAAGAAATTTGTTTAAATTTTAACGAAATATAACAAAAAATTTATTGAAACTACTGAACATTTCTGAACTTTTACGAAGGTTGTTTCCTAATTATTTTGAAACAGTAAGTTGATCTGGGCAATTCAGTATACATTTATATTTTGGTAATTAGTCTATTCGACAAATTCAGTGAATTTCTTTGAGGTCCTTCTAGAAGCTTTAATTTCTAAACAGATTTTTAAAAGAATTGAAGTCAGTTTCATACGTTTTCTGTTCTCGAAGTTCTCGACTCGAAAATGGCTCCTGGTAAGAAAAATAAGGATTCTGCCAATTTTGACCAACTATTAAAGAAAAAACCATTTCATATAATCAAAATGAATTACAATGCCGCCTAGAAATTTTAAGCTCATACAATGAAGATGTAATAGAAATCCAGTCAGAGATTGACATTCTTGATCCTTCAAATGATGAACGATCTGACTTAGAAAATTTATGCGTATCGACAAAAAGTATGATCCTTGGATATTCAACTCCAGTTAGAAAACTTAGTTTTAGGGAAACTACTTTTGGCTTTCAAGGTCATCACAGTCGGCTTCCAAATTTGAAAATACCGAAATTTAGCGGAAAATATTCCGATTATAAAAACTTTAGCAGTTTATTTCAGAGTCTGGTAGATAATGATTCCACCTGAATTTGAAAAAGTAATCATTTGTTCTCATGCCTATCCGATGAAGCACTTGGTACTGTAAAGGCCTACCAAATCAGTGAGCAAAATTATAGCAAGGCGCTTCAGAGTTTAAAAAAGGTTTATGACAATCCGTGTTTTATATTTTTCGACAATATTACTAAATTATTTAGTCTACCCGAGATGTCTAAACCATCGGCATCAGCCTTGAGGAGCATGATTGATAACGTTTCAGCTATTTACGGCTCGCTTTTGTCTGTCGGTGACGACAAAGCAATTACTAATGCAGAAATAATTCATCTTGTAATGACAAAAGTAGATGCGATCAGCCGGTCGGAATGGGAAGAGCAACTTAACTGCGACAGGTTGCCTCTTTGGAGTGATTGCGAGGCTGACGTGAACAAACGATATCAACATATTTCAGCTGATGAAGCTTCTAGGTCAAGGCTCAAGCCTAATATTAATTTTACAAAAAATATAGACAATTTTTCTAGAAATAAATCTAAGTCATCGTTCGCTTGCCAAACTGACACGCAACAAGCGGCTTATAAATGTTTATGTTGCAAATCGACGTAACATTTTGTGTATACTTGTCCGTCATTCTCTGCAATGCATGTGCAACAGAGATTTGATTTCATTAAGGGTGTACCTGCCTGCATTAATTATTTGAAAAGGGACACACAGTAACAAAATGTAATCGTCGAAGTGTCGAATTTGCAGTCGCTCACATAGCACTTTATTACACATATTTTCAGCAAATAGTTTACAATCGGAAAGTGTTTCTAGTTCTGTGTCCGATCAGTCTTTAATTTCGAAAGCTTTCGTAAATCATTCGTCTTCGAATAAATACAGTGTAATATTAGCTACAGCTTTGATTCAGATCAAAGATAAATCAAGCCAATATGTTCTAGCGAGAGCTTTATTGGATTCCACTTCACAAATTCATTTTGTAACTGAGAAGCTAGCACAGCGACTGCAATTACGAAAAGAAGAAAGAATTCTCAGTCTTGACAAATTCGCCAAATTCAAGCTACAAGCAACAATAAAATCTCGAAGGAATTCCCTCGAATATTCTTCAGAATTTTGGGTTCTTCGATCGATTTCAAATTATCAACCAGACCAGGTTATTTCCACTTCTGAGAATATACAATCAGCCGATCCATACTTTTTCGAACCTCAAGGAATAGATATGTTGATTGGCGCTAAGATTTTCTTTGAACTGCTATGCGTTGGTCAAATTTAAATGAACTCAAATACTCCAACGCTTCAGAAAACTTTACTTGGTTGGCTTGTTTCGGGAAAATATAAAGAATTGAAGAGCTCTGTAAATACATGCCATTTAAATGCACTTACAAAAGAAGAATCGTCATTAGAGTCAATAGTTCAGATATTTTGGGAGTTGGAAGAAATTCCTCGTGATAATAAAGTTCTATTGATTGAACATCAACACTGTGAGGAACATTTTATTAAATCTATCGGACAATTGCCGTCAAGAAGATTTGAAGTGGCATTACCTTTCAAAACGGATCCAAGGCGTTGGGTATGTCTTTCGAAACAGCTAAAATACGATTCCTATCGTTGGAACGTCGATTGTCAAAGGAACCGCATGTGAAGGAGATGTATAATCCTTTTATGCAAGAATACATTAATTTGGGATACATGTCTATTGCAGACAATAAAGTTCCAGATGCTCCTCACTATTTTATACCGCACCAATATGTACTACGCCCGCAAAGTTCAACTATAAAATTGCGAGAGGTGTTCGATGCCTCATGCAAAACTTTAACACAGCTCTCTCTCAATGATCTACTATTGATCGGGCCTACAGTGCAAGGTGTAGAGTACACAATAATTCGTTTTCGACTTCATAAGTATGCGATTATGGCTGACGTTGAAAAAATTTACCGTCAAGTTTTAATTGATGAGGCCGATAGGAATTTTCAATTTATTTTATTGCTTGAGCATCAGTCTCAAAATATTGAAATGTATAAGTTGAATACAGTAACTTATGGAACATCTTCGGCCCCATTTTTGCCAATACGTTGCCCCACGCATCTGAGCGATTTATTCGAAATAAACGTTACCAACCGGTTCCAAAGTTATTCGGAAAAATTTTTATGTCGATAATCTTTTAGCTGGAGCAGAGTCGATTGAAGAACTTGAAATAATTAGATTTCAAGTAACTGGGATATTGCAATCAGCTGGGTTCAAGTTAACTAAAAAGTTTTCAAACTACTGCAATGAAGTATCAGCAACTGAGAAACCCGTACATATTGACCCGAATTTCACGAAAACTTTAGGCACATATTGGCGACCGAAGAGTGATGTTTTCAATTATCATTTAAATGATTCATTTCAGTATCTGAGGGCCACGAAACGTAACAATTTATTCGTTTCGGCTCTGCGTTTTGATCCTCTCGGACTGTTGTGCCCTTTTGTAATTAAAGCCAAGGTTTTGCATTTTTGTTTGTTTCTTTAGAGTTCTCTAAATCAGGCTTTCAAGGTCAAGTACTTATATAAATAAAAGATTATTTATTTCATTGTTTTACTCCGAAGTTTCGTTGGTATTTTTTCCAACTTCCTCAGGGAGAATATTTTATTAAATCTGGCAACCACATAAAACATAAATAAGAAAAATAAAATGTAAATAACAACATATAGTTTCTACACATGTTTTAAGAATACTTCACTTACAGATAATCCTTTTCCAGATTTACATTATTTTTATAAAATATATCACAGGTTTTTTATTAACGACACAAAACACTTATATGTATAATTTAATAAAAATAATCGTAAGAACGTTGGCTAGTGAAGCTAGATTGGGATGAATCAATTCCCATAAATCTAAATATTTCTTGGGAAAATTTTAAATCCAATTTATTGAAAATTGATGTAATAGAAATTCCCAGATACGTTTTAACAGCGTCAGAATCGAAATGCCAAATTCATGGTTTATTCGATGCCTCCATGCGAAAATATAGCTACTGCATTTATATCAGGAGTAGAGTGGCTGGTAAAACTTAGTGCCGACTATTAGCAGCCAAATCAAAAGTCGCTCCTCTGAAGGCAAAATCACTTCCAAGACGTGCAGCCCATTTATTGGCCAAACTATGGTCTAAAATAAAACCCAAAATTTCGTCTGATATTGAAAATGTAACATTTTGGATGGATTCAGAATTGACATTACACTGGATTAAAACTCATTCTTCAACATTAGCAATATTCGTCTCTAATTGATTAGCAGAAATCCAAGAATTATCAGATCGAGTCGCCTTACGACTCATTCCAATTAAGAAAAATCCGGCTGATATTGTTTCTAGGGGATGTAATGTAGATGAACCAGTTGACTCAATATGGTTTAATGGCAAGAAACTTGGACTCTAAGAGAGTAATGCGTGGCCAGTGAAGAAACATTTTACTCTAATGACGCAGAGTCGTTAGAAAAGAGGAAAGCTAATGTGTTTCTCGCAGTAGAGGAAAATGTCAAAGAGATCAAATTGGTTACAGATTACTCTGTATATACCAGACTAATACGAGTCTTCACATACGTGTTTCGGTTTCTTGACATTGCTCGAAGAAGAAAATGCAGCTGCCTCGGAACTCCTTCAGCGAAAGGGCTGAATTGGACGTTCCTGCAAATCATTGAGTTTTTTCAGAAAATAGATTACGAAGAAGAGCTTAAAAAGCTAGGTAAGCATAAGTGTTGCCTTCTAATCTTGTCTTCTAATCATTCATAAATTTGAAGAAGAGCATCGCTCGTTTTCACAAATAAGGATAGGCGGCCGGTTGCTAAATGCACCAATTGCATATGATGCAAAATTTGCCATTCTAATGTCTAAAAAGTCACATTTTCTGACCCTGTATTTGCTAGTAGCTCTTCTACGGGATAAAATATGGCTCATAAATGCCAGAGAAGAGTACACAAAAACAGCTCGGAAGTGTCTGCATTGCTTCCGTTATAAACCTAAACTAATGGGTCAAATTATGGGAAATCTGCCGGCTGATAGGGTGAGAGCTCTACGCCCCTTCAAGGTTGTGGTGTAGAGACTTTTGCGGTCCAGTGAATATAATCCAAAAAATTCGTGGCGTCCACCTGTTAAAATGTACATAGCCGTATTTGTGTGTTTCACTTCTAAGGCTGTTCATATAGAATTGGTTACTGATTTATCTCCAAATTCCTTTATTCTCTGTCTTCAAAGGTTCATCGGCAGGAGAGGACTACCAGAAAGGGTGTATTGCGACAACTCGACCAATTTCATAGGCGCCAACCGAGAGCTGATGGAGTTGCAAAACGCGATGTTAACCCATGCCACATAGGTGGTGTCGTACGCTTCAGCTTTATTCCACCTCGAGCTCCACACTTTGGCGGTCTTTGGGAAGTGGCTGTCAAGTCCGCCAGGCTTCTTATCAAAACCGTGGGCAAAGTGGTGGTCACAACTGAGGAACTACAAATGGTTCTAAAAAAAGTTAGAATGGGCTCTGATCTCCAGGCCAATCGCCCCCATCAGCAACGATCCCAACGACGACGAAGCTCTCACCCCGAGAATTTTCTATTGATAATCGAGAGCCTTCGTGCGCTGCTGCGTCAAGAAGAGCCGGCCAATCTCACGTTCTCCAAGAGATGGCGCCTTATCTCCACACTCAAGCGGATGTTTTGCCAATCCTGGGAGAGGGATTACGTCCGCAGCCTCCAAACCCGAATCAGGTGGGCAGAAGACGAACTCGATCTCGCCGTCGGCAAGGTCGTAATCTTTCACGATGACAATCTTCCACCTCTCCAGTGGCTGACCGGTTGAGTGAGCCTGTACTTTGAGGCAAAGACGACAAAGTCAGAGTAGCGGAAGTGAAGACTAAGCACGGCACGACGAATAGGCCGATTCATAAGTTGATGTTATTACCGATGGATTGGATTACCGTTGGTCATTCAATGGGGCCGGTGTTGGTCATTTCATAAATTTTTGTATTTTATTATGTTATTATCATTTTATTTTTTCATCATTTTATACTTTTTTAGTTTATATTCTTTTTAATATTTTTGAATTTTATGAATTAACTGTTTTAAGTATTCGTATTTTAGTTTTCGGTTATAATGAATTTTAATAGTGAATTGTCATCACTATATGTCAAAATGCTTGGGAAATTTGAACTGTTACCTTTAAGGATCCATTTTGAAAATAAAATAATCACTCTTGAAATCGAAGCAGACCGGTCTTGAAATTTTTTTTCGCTTATGTACGTTCAAAGTTGTGCGTTTAGGAGTAGTCCACCATATTAAATAAAACATAATTTTAAAAACTAAGTTTAAACTAAAATAATAGTGATTGCAAATATTAATTTTGCAACAATTCCTTAAAAAAGCTTAAGGAAAAACAGACACTGTTTTAATAAAACAACATCATCTATCTTCGATCCCTCTTAATGTTTTGTTGCCATTTTAAGGAGTTAATTTCTTGCGTCAACTCCATTGAAGTTCTTCTTGTGTTTAAGTTGAGGTTGCTAAAAGTAAGAAATAAATAAAAAATTAATGCATTTTTTTAGCACACGGAAATTAGGACGCGGTTTTTTCGTACCGCTTCAATAGAAGTATTTAAGATTTCATCTTTCTTACTCATGGTTAAGCGGCCATCCCATGGCATTTCTAAATCCTTTAAAAATTTCAATAAATCAAAATATCATAGGCTGGTAATATAAATATCAACGTATCCAGCGCCAGATCTTTCGCTCTAATTAGTTTTTTTTTTAGTTAACGACGATAGCATATTAACGATGTAAGCATATTAGCAATTTTCTTTTTCAAAGTTTGTCATAGCCTCATCGACGCACATTTTAGTTTTAATATTTTTCGCTCTGTGTTCCATAATTCCGGTAAATTTCTATATGCTTCGATAAATTCTCGCCACTTTTCATTGCCCGCCATTGCTGAATGCTCGAAAGTTTAAATAGTAATGAAAACAGAAAGTTGTAGTACAAGCACCCATACGATGCAACCGCTCGCCCTGCACCACCGAAAAACGAAAATGATTTGATTTTCATACAACCAGCCAACTTTTCATCACATATTACGATTAATTATACAATCTAGTCAAGTTGTGAAATAAATCGCAACGTGCAAGGGGTTTATAAATTGCTCAAAAGTTCAAAAATGTAAAACGCGTTTTAAATATTCAAAACACTTTAAAATAGAGAAAACTCTTAAAAACCTGAATGATTTTAACTTAATTAAGATATGGAGAAAATCTTTAAATATAAATAGCTTATTTTTATTTTATAGTTGTACAAGTCCACTTAACTCTAAACTGAGTTATAAAAGGTTTTGCGGTTCAATGTTTTATAATGTTTTTAGTTAATCAAGCAATAACTGCTGATCACCGATTTCTTATTCATTTACAATTTTCCCTGCTAGTAAATAACGTGCGCGGATTTCTAGACTTATATTCTATCAGAGACTTTCTAAAATCACTCAGTACCTTAAAATTAGCCCAATGTGTTTTTAGTTGGGCGATCGTTCTCTTTATGCTAGTTTCTACTTGCGTTTCCTATATTTACTCCAATTTACTCAAATTAAGTAACAAGTGTTACCTAGGTAGAAACTGCATGTATGGACACATTCCACAAAAACTATATGATAAATGCTCCTATTACTTATAAAAGAAAAGAAACTCTACCGCTTCAAAAACGCAATATTTAATCAGGAAAGAAGAACACCATTTCGTTTGCTAGTTTACACTGAACTCATTTTATTTACAATTTTCCTAGCTTTTATACCTAAGTCTTAGATATAACAAAAACACTTAAATTGTATTATTCCTCATAGAAAACAACCTACCGGAAAAACTATTCTATTAATACACACATCATCGACGCCTTAATTGGTATTCGACGCATGTGTGCATTGTCTAAAATCTATTTAGTATGCTAACCACAAACATGTATACTAATAAAAAGAACCCAAAATAACGACAGGGAAGCATTGCGGGGTGCAAGAATGATAGAATAGAAGATTACGCCCTCCGAATATTTTCTCGTTATATGACGTAACATTCCCACACCCACGAGTTACCAACTCTGTTTCCTGTGTGCAAATTATAAAATCTTGCGAACAATGTATGTTTTATGTGATAGTTGGGAACCCTTCAATAAAATCACTTTAACAGTTTGCAAATTAAGCCTTATATTTATTGTTATATATCGCACCTGTACCTCTAAAGTGAGTCAACTCAAAATCTAAAAATTTTCAGTAGAGGCGAAAAACGTTTTTTTTTTAAATATTTACTATAAAATTTAAAAACAGTTGTTCCATTGTAAAGAATTCCGAATAAGAAGTATACAGCAGTAGTTGTTTTTGCGATTTTTTCAGTGATCATCAAAAATAACAAGTTTTTTGGGTGCAACTCAAAATATGTCTTTTTAGTGGATTCTAAAGAAGGTACTCTTATAACACAAAAAGGGTTACAACTGTATTTTCTTACGAAAGACTAGAAAAATCGATGTAAGATTTTTACAGTGGATTGATATGACCACTGTGTATCGTTTTCTTGCAAAAAGTGAAAATTTAAAAATTTTGAGTTGACTCACTTTAGAGGTACAGGTGCGATATGTTTTTCTACTTGTATAAAACTACTTTGTAATTCAACATTATGAATTTGATCAAATATTATTTGTAAAATGTGTTTTGTAAAAAAGAAAATATTTCATTCACTTCAAAAATATACACCAAATAAATCACTTTAGATATTAATAATTGTGTTATTTTATTTTAATAATACAATAGGTTATGGGCCCAGATCCTATAGAGATACGAAAGGACGATATATAAATTCGAATCTGAAACATAAGCTGAGCGGTGTTTTTGGTTGTATTAATTGCAGAACGCAAGAATTATGAATTCGCTTGCTGGTCGTATACCATTATTTAATGGAACCAATTAATGGTACCTGGAAGGCACAAATGGAAGCTATTTTACATAAAAGCAGATTGCTAAATATTGTTTTTAGTTTGGAAAAACCACCACGTATAAGGACACTGCAGGCAACTCCAACGGATGCTCAAATAAGAGAACATGAAGATTCAATGTTTGCGATGCAGGTTTTTATGGATAAAATATGGATGCACGAGCTGAAATATTGATGGCCCTAGAGGCAAGTATTGTTAGAATGGTCAAGAATATGAAATCTCAAGAAATTTGGCAATATCTACAAGAAACTTTTGATCGTAAGTCGATGAGGAAGAAAATAGAGTGTTACCGTAAGTTACTTAATATGAAAATGTGCGATAATGAGTCAATATCTCAATTTTTAATTGATTTTGATATATGCATTTCATCTTTCTTGGAAATGGGAATTGAGATTAATGAAGATATTCTTGCTGTTGTGTTGGTGGATGCATTACCAGATAGTTTTTCTGGAATAAAAGCTGCTGTGGATACAGCAAACGAATTTCCTAAAATTGCTGTTTTGAAATCAAGACTTTTGGAAGTCGGTGATAAAAAAGAAGTTAATCAAGATGCTGTAATGAAAGCAAAGTTTAGAACAAAAAATCAAGATCATGGTAGTAAAAGCAAAAACAGACAAGATGAAGGTATGTCCAATTTTCCATTTAAATGTTTTCGATGCGGAAAGAAAGGTCATGGAGCTAAAAACTGTAAAGTAAAAATAGAAAGCACTAATCGCTCAAATGAAGTTTTAGTAACCACAACGGAAGAAGTTTTCGGTGCTAATTCAAATCAGATTTGGGTTATAGATAGTGGTGCATCTTACCACATGTGTACAGAAATGTCATTGGTTAAAAATATTGATACAAGTCATAGTGATAAAGTAAGATTAGCAGATGATAAGGCAATTGATGTAAAGGGTATTGGACAAGTGGCAATAATTATAAAAGTAAACGGACTTGAGAGCAATATAGGGCTCTTAAACACTCTATATGTCACGGACTTACGTTGTAACTTAATATCAACTAGTAAATTGACCGATAATGGGTGTAAAGTTGTTATGGAAGGAAAAAATGTAGTAATTACTAGAAAAGGAATTAAATTAATGGAAGGCTACAAGAAAGAAAATCTTTATGTCGTGAACTTAAACAAGAATTGTAAAAACGTTGGGAACATAGTAAGAAAATATGATGAAAGAGAAATCGAATTGTGGCACAAGAGATATGGCCACATAAATTCAAGACAATTGAAACAATTAGAAAGAGAAAATATTGTTAAAGGACTACCAAAGTTTAAAAATGTTGAAATCGATTGTGTAACGTGCATTCGTGGAAATCAGACTTTTTCCTCAGAAGAATGAAAAGTCGTCATCAGAAGTACTAGATTTTATTCATACTGATCTCTGTGGTCCCATGAGGACCGAATCAATGGGTGGTAGTTTATATTTCGCAACATTCATTGATGATTATTCGCGAAAAGTATTCGTTTATTTCTTTCGCAGAAAAACCAGTATCTAGAATAATTTATAGAATTAAAGAAAATGGTAGAAAAACAAACAGGAAAGAAAATAAAGATATTTCGTAGTGATAATGCTGCAGAATTAGTTAGTATTGAGTTTACAAAGTACATAAAGGATAATGGAATTAGACGACAGTTGACCGTTGAGTACACACCTCAACAAAATGGTGTTGCCGAAAGGATGAATCGGACTTTAGTTGAAATGGCGCGTTGTCATATACTAGAATCTGGTTTACCTTTGGGATTGTGGACTGAATTAATTTTAGCTTCGGCTTATATTCGAAATTGTTGTGCAACGAAATTAAATGGTATGAAAACTCCAGAAGAGTTATGGAGTGGTACGAAACCGGTAGTCAAACATTTGCGTCATATTGGTTGTAAGTCTTTTGTGCTGAACAAAACATCAAATAGATCAAAAATTGATGCTAGAAGTAACGAATTCATTCTTGTTGGTTATTCAGAGGAATCTAAAGCTTGTAGACTTTGGAAAGCTGGAACCAAAATAATTGAAAATAGTAGAGATTTTAAGTTCCTAGAAGGAGAAATGTATAAAAATACGGAAGGTAGTGAGTCACAAAGTTTCTATGAATTTGTTCCAGTTGAAAATATTTAAAAGAGAACTGTAGAATCAAGTAATGAGACAGAGTATGAGGTTAACGATAGTTTGGAAAATGTATATGATGATACAGAAGTTCAACTGCGAAAAGTTGAAGACACATCAAAGGAAACATTAGAGGATGATAGATTAAGGGCAAAGAGTGTAGTGAAAGAAACTCCTATAGAATGGATAAAGCAAAGACTTAGATCATGGTCATTCAGAAAACCTGAAGAATCGGCGAATATAATTGGTGATATTGTATATCCTTAAACTGCTAATGAAGCTTTAACTTCAGATCGTGCCACAGATTGGTATACAGCAATGCAGGATGAATTCTATTCTCTGATGAAGAATAATATATGGGTACTGACTGATTTACCAAATGGACGAAAACCGGTCAGATGCAAATGGGTGTTTAAGTCAAAAATAACCCGGATGGTAGTACAGAGAAAAGAAAATCCAGATTAGTTGCCAAGGGTTATTCTCAAAAATATGAGTTCGAAAACTGTAAACCTGTGAAAATTCCAATGCAGTCAAACATTAAGTTACAAAAGGAACCAACAATTTCGGGGGAAGCAGAAAAAGTTGTTGACAAATTGTATCAAGAAATTATTGGGTCTTTACTTTATTTATCGTTATATAGCAGGCCTGATGTAATGTGTTCAGTTAGTATGTTGTCTCAATTTTCGAAAGATCTACGTAAACAACACCTCAATGCAGCGTATTATGTTATTAAGTATTTGAGTACTACAAAAAATGCTGTGTTGACTTATAAAAAAAAGGGTTTATCGCTTAAGGGTTTTTGTGATGCTAATTGGGCTCAAGATATATATGATAGGAAATCTCAATCAGGGTTCTGTTTTTACTCGCAGGTGGTCTTGAGTCCTGGGAATCTAAGATGCAGAAAGTCGTTGCAACATCAAGTGCTGAGTCTGAATATATTTTTTTTATTTATTTATTTATTTATTTATTTATTTATTTATTTACTTATTAAGTCTATGGTAAAACCTTACAGACTGTTAAGTATAATACAGAGAAAAAAAATATAATATATACATATATTAACAGAAGCTACTAAAGAAACATCATATTTGGGATATATCCTGGAAGAACTTGGTTATTCAAATCAGTCGCCAACTGTAATATATACTGATTCTCAAAGTGCACAGCAGATGGCAAAATTTGGAGCTCATCATTCGCTTACTAAATTATCGACTTGCACTATATACCTACCGGTCAAATGATGGCAGATGTTCTTACAAAAGCTTTACCAAAACCTAAACATGATTTTTGTTGTACGAATTTCGGAATTGTAATTGATTATAGTTATAATATTGAGAAGGCATGTTGTTATATATGTTTTTATACTTGTATAAAACTACTTTGTAATTCAACATTATGAATTTGATCAAATATTATTTGTAAAATGTGTTTTGTAAAAAAGAAAATATTTCATTCACTTCAAAAATATACACCAAATAAATAGTATCTCACTTTGGATCTTAATAATTGTTTTATTTTATTTTAATAATACAATTATATTTTATAAAAAACAATATTAAAATAATTAAAATTAATAAAAACATTCAGTGAAGTGTGTTAAAAAGTTGTGGCATAAAGAAAAACTAAAAAACAAAAAAGCATAAAAACGTAAACATGAGGTGTGCAGTAGCAAATGCAAGCGAAAGCAATAGTACAAAAACAAGTGAGAAATTGTGCAAAAAACTAATGAAATATTATATTTTTTTCTATAGCTGTATCCTTTTACAAATTTGAGTATTGTTTTGCAAACGATCCAATCCCGTAGATCTTCAAAAAGAATTAATTTGTGCCTTACATTTCAAACAGGAGGATTTTGAAAGAAATTTTTGTAAGTTATCACAAATTAAATTTTAACAGTTCATTACTTAATAATTATGAATAGGATTTTGCAATCGGCGTACACCAAAATTAAAACGGGGGCCGTTCCGACTATAGAGTCGAGCGCCATTGCAAATGAAATTGAAATTTCAATTAAATTAACAAATCCAATTGAAATTTCAAAAAACTCAAATTTAGATTTCGGTCTATACTCTGGGGTAGAACGATTTATATGTACATAATTGTTTAACACACAATTTGAAGTAATGCAGTGTTTAATTCTCCTTGTGGTTTTTTCAGGTACTATACTTAAGGGTATTAATCCTAGCATAATGAAAATGAGTTTGAAGACCTGCAGCATAATGAAAATGAGTTTGAAGACCTGCAGTACAGTTTGGAGAATTATATATATTATATTTGCAACAGGTTAAAAAATTAAGCTCCTAATCTTGCGGTTAACCCTCTAGAGGACTCGACATACTCATTGGTTTAACCACCTAAGTGAAGGTGGGCTAAGTATGCCATCAAATTCATTAATGCAAACGCTGAAATCGTGTGATGCAATATTTTTAAGATTAAATGGCGAACTGAGGAAGTTGTAAATCCCAACGAAACGTAGGAGAAAAAATTAATTAATAATCTTTTATTTACATCTTGAAATGGCCTTGGAAGCCCGACGAAATTATAAGTTCTGAATATTCATTTAATAATACAAAAAAGTTCAATATATAAAAAAAAAAATTAAAACAACACTCTTTAACACACTTCACTGCGTGTTTTTAATAACTTTAATATTGTTTTTCATAAAATATAAGGCTATATTCGTAATTTATAACAATAACCGAAGTAATACTTTTTTACAAACTGTCAAAAGTGATTTTAAATGCACGTTGCCAACTATCACACAAAACATACAGTTTTCCCAAAAAATTATAATTTTCACACATGAAACTGACTTGGTAATTCTTACGAGGGAACTACTACGTCATATAACGGGAAATCATGCGCATGGCGTAATCTTTAGTTTTTATCATTCTTGGCTAACAATTATACAATAGAAAAAAGTCTCTCTAGTTAAAAAGCGTGTTAACTATAATTGATATTATGAATTTGCAACACTTAAATAAATGAATTCTATCCTACTTTTCGTCTTACGTTTAATTATAATGTCATTCTTTTTTCAACTTTTATTGATTAAACTTTGTTATATCAAACGGACTTTAAATACAATTATTTCTTATGTTATTTTTGAGTCTTTCGAATCTATGTTAGTTAACTGTTCTTGTACATATTTGTTTAAAATTGTGATAATATTTTCGTGTATAAGTTGTTTGATCAACTTTAATTTTGCTTTTAACAAATTAAGAGATGACTCAGATAACATATGCTGTAATCTGTTATGTTTTTTAATCACTGTTTGCGTATGTAGCAAAAAAGATATAGAAATAAAACACAATATAGTATAAGGTTTTTAGAAAGAGAAAATAAAATCTCTATTTTATTTGTATATACAAGATGTATTACCTTTTTTAAAATATGCACAACGGATGGTGTTAATGTGTACGAAGGTACCAAAACGATTGATTTTATAAGTTAAAAAATAAAGAGAGAAGGTGGCGAACAGGTATGTTGCAACAATAATACTTTAACAAATAACTTAAATTTCTTAAAATAAGGCATAGTTCAGTTTAAAAATGTGAGCTTGAATTCAATTTATTAAAATTTTTTTTTTCTTTAAAACACTTAAAGTTAAATTGGCCAGTAGGGACCTCGACGTAACAATTTTCCATAGGCCAGTAAGGGCCCCAATGGAAAATTGATTATAAATAAGTATGAGCCAGTAGGGACTCTACAATTTGAGCCAGTAAGGACTCTACATATGAGCCAGTAAGGACACTATAATGGAGATGGGCCAGATATGACCCACCCAAAAATGGTGTATTGCGCCATTGGAAGTCCCGGGCTCGCCTGTATCCGATTTTTCATCACCTATGGATTAACTTCTGGGCCTGAAACTAACGCGACCCGCCCGGAATGATTAAAGGTGGGATCCGCAAGTTGGAACCCAGCGAAATGCTCCCTGATCGCGTCTGGAATTGACTCGGAAGGAGTTCTAATCCCTAACATCTTTGTGACTAGCGGTTCTCGTAATTTTTTGAGTCGAGTCGTATATCGACGTAATCGTTAACCGACAAAACCGATCGTTGTCCATCTTTGAAACTGGCAACCGTATTTGATGAACCAACGTTTCGCAGATGTAGCTTGCACTACAGCAAGAGTCTAAAACCGCACGTACCGAAATGGATTTTCCGGATGCATTTAATTTAAGCGTAGGCGACAAATTAAGGACATGACGTATAGGCAAGGAACGAACTTCAGAAACGGACAACGATGGACGAGACTCACGTTTGGCATGATTTTTGTGATCGGAACCATGCGATTTTGAACTTGCGTGAAATAATGTGTTGCGGTCACCCTGGCACACTCGGCACTTGGATGTGCTGGGACACAATTTTGCCATATGAGAATGGGCCAAGCACTTCGAACAGTATCGATGAAGTATCACCATACGAAGGCGGCGCTCATAACTCATATCCCGAAACAAATGACAGAAGCGCAGAGGGTGACGTCGTTCGCTGAGTCTACATAGAGGGGACGATGGCGGTTTCATCGGAGCCGACGTAGACAGTGGCTTCGAACCCGAGGCTTCCATAGCTTTCGTAGTCACCACGACCGGCGATGATGCAACTGTCTCAGCATGGACAGTTTCAACAGCGTGCGTTGCTTCCAATGGCGGATTTACCACTGGAACTATTGTCGTCGTTGGCGTCACTGCTGGACTAGGAACAGCTGCAGGAGAAGTTTTAGGCTCCGAAATCTCCATAGCATCCTCATAATCGAGCAGAACATCGTCGAAAAAATTAGGGAGAGATTCCATATTTCTATGAAACAATAAAAAATTTAAAGAGAATATCGAAGAAAAAATGTAAATTATTCGGTCAAAATGACTAGTTTGGTTATTGGTCGTTTTACAACCCCATTAGCAGTACGAATATCCGCGACCCTTACGCGACCGTCACTTCCCGGATAAATTTTTATGACCCGGCCTAAACGCCACGATGTCGGAGGTAGATTTTCATGCTTGATAACGACTAAGTCGTTTTCCTGTAGATCGCGTTCCGGATATTTCCATTTATAGCGTTTATTTAACGCCACTAAATATTCTTTCCATCGGCGACAAAAAAGTTGAGACAACGCTTTAATTTTTCGAAATCGATTAACAAGACTTATCGGAGATTCATTAATTTCAGGCTCCGGGGGAGAAAGTATTGGTCCACCTATTAAAAAATGACCAGGGGTCAGAGCTACTGGTTCCCGAAGGTTATCCGCCATAGAACAAAGAGGACGTGAATTTAGACAAGCTTCGATTCTTGCGGGAACTGAAGAAAGTTCTTCAAAAGTATATTTAAAAGATTGCGCTTCCTTACGAAAATAGTGTTTAAAACTCTTAACCTCGGCTTCACAAAGGCCACCCATATGAGGTGCCCCGGCCGGTATAAACCGCCAAGTTAAACCCTGAATACCATAAATAGAACCCACTGCAATCTGACTTTCCTTAAGAAACCTCTTAAAATCCTTCTCTAATTCACACGATGCACCTACGATATTTGTGCCATTATCCGAAAATATAGTGTAGGGGCAACCTCGTCGAGAAATAAATCTGTGAAAGGCAGATAAAAAAGTAGGCGTCGATAAATCAGACGTGGCCTCTAAATGAATTGCTTTCGTAGAAAAGCAAACAAAAATAAAAACCTAGCCCTTCGTTATCCTACAAGCTTTGCCCGTGAAACTTTTGATGTCAAAGGGACCAGCAAAATCAACGCCCGTTGTCATAAATGGTCTAGTAAGAGTAGTTCTTTCAGGGGGCAGAGCCGCCATAATTTGACGACAAGATACTTTACGGTCAATAATACACCGTTTACAACGACCAATGACTCCACGAATTTTCGACTTCAAGCGTGGAACCCAATATTCAATGCGCAGTATTCGCAACATCAACTGATTTCCACCGTGAATGGAAATCATATAAACAAATTCTATTAACAACTGAGTAAATCTGCTCGAATAAGGTAAAATAATAGGATATTTCTCCGTATATGAAAGGGATGGTGATTTAAAGAAATAAGGCAACTCTTTGAACTTAACGGTTTTTTGTCTAACAGGCACTTATATTCATCTGCATAGTGATGTTTCTGAGCCACAATGGCTAAATGCAATTTTGTTCTTCTGATTTCATAACCAGCAACGATTTTATCCACATTCATATAACGATTTGACCTATGAGCTGGATGACTATTGTAAAAGAACCTCAAAATATATGGGATTATCCGAAGACTCGATCAAGACGAGAGTAATTATTCAAAATATCCACATATATATCTTCCCCCTTAACGTCCGTAAAGAAGGAAGCATGAGTTTTGACAACCCGACCGTCAATGTCAGTGCCAAGATAAGTTAGATCCGTTATATTCCAGTGCACTTTATCTTGACCCAGCCATCTTGGACCATGCCACCAAAGCTCACTATTTTCCAGCTCAGTGGGAGAGGTACCACGACTACCGAAATCTGCAGGATTATCCTCAGAACGAACATGATACCAATTATGGTTTCCTACATTTTCTTGAATGCGGCATACTCTGTTCGCTACAAATGTGGTCCAGGAACATGGCGTTTTCCTTAACCAAGAAAGGACTATCGTCAAATCAGTCCAACAGTAAATTTGATCAATTTTAATATCAATTTCACTTATCACCGTCTTCAAAAGTTCAGAGGCTAACACCGCCCCACACAGTTCTAAACGAGGTAGAGAAATTGATTTGATGGGGGCTACTTTGGTTTTCGATGAAAGTAGGTGAGTATGAATTTCGCCGTTAGAGGCCTGAATTCGAATATAAATCACCCCGCGTATGCCTTTTCCGAGGCATCAGAAAAAACATGAAGCTCAACAGAATTTCCCGGCGAATAATTAACCCATCTTGGAATACGAATAGTATTTACCTCATGATAAGAAGTTACAAATCTTTTCCATTCATCTTCCGTCGAAATTGGAAGCATGTCATCCCAATTTATATTATCAAGCCAAATTTTTTGCATGATAATTTTAGCAACCACAATGACAAACAAACAATTTCGCGATAGTCGATAAAACCTCCCTCTTAGTATACCCAGATTTTAATGAAATAGGAGTCACACTAAAATAAAACGAGTCCAACTGAGCGTTCCACTGAATTCCTAAAGTCTTTGAAGTACTCGATTCTATAAAGGTCAATAATTTAGCGTCAACTAAATGGTCCAAAGGTATGTCTTTCAAAATAGTCCTGTCGTTGGAAGTCTATTTTCTTAGCTGAAACTTGGCGGAAGCCAAAGCAGCAACGAGTTGATCACGAGCCATTCATGAAGTCGAAATGTCATGAGTCCCTGTCAAAACATCGTCAACGTACATGCACTTTCGTAGAATATGTGCTGCGAGAGTGAACTCAGCCTCAGAATCGTCAGTGAGTTGTAATAACGTCCTAATGGCAAGGTATGGAGCGCAGTTAATGCCAAAAGTCACTGTCTGTAATTCATAGTCCCTTACGGTCTCCGTCGGAGAATCCCTAAAAAAAATTCGTTGAAAAGGGGTATGAGGAGGATCAACCCGAATCTGTCTATACGTTTAAGTAATATCACAATTGAACACGAATTTAAAAAGACGCCACCTAAGAATAAGTAGAACTAAGTCTGCTTGTAAGGTAGGTCATACGTAAAGGCAATCGTTTAAACTAATTCCATTAGAAGTTCTATTTGAAGCGTTGAAAACAACTCTCAATTTAGTTGTCTTACGTTCTAGTTTTACCACCGGATGATGAGGTAAATAACAAAAAGATCTAGGAGATGAAAAATTTGGTAATACCGGTCTCATATGTCCTATGTCCAAATACTCCCTAACGACGTCATCGTACATCTCCTTAATTTCAGGTCTACGCAGTAAAGATGATTCGGTCCTAAGATATTGTCCCATAACACCAGGTCTTGAAGTCCCTAAAGACAATTTTTCAGGAAATTCAGGCTTAAATGGGAGAGTCACTACATATCGACCATCAGATTCACGACGAGTAGTCGCTTTATAATTTTCCTCACAAAATTTGTCAAATGGAGACAGAATTTTTCTTTTAGGAGTTTCCTCAAGTTCCCAGAATCTCAAAAGATTTTTGTGAAGGCAATCTTCCTCTGAAAATTCGACATTCGTAGAATATACCTGAACTTGAGGTTGTACAACTGGACCAGTAATAATCCAGCCAAAAATAGTGTTCTGAGCTAGTAAAGAGCCCAAAATATTGCGACGGATTTCTCCCAACAGAATTCTTGGATATAAATCCGCGCCAAGCAAAAGATCAACAGGTCGACTGTCATCAAAATTAATATCGGCCAAACGAAGGTTTGGCAAATTTTCCTTTAAATACGAGTGGACTGTAAATGATGGTAAATTACCCGAAATATTTGGCAATACAAGGGATGAATCGAGGGTGGAGCCAATTTTCAATGAACAAAGTTTTCTAGACATTGCCGTAACTGCCTGATTAACTCCTGAAATTTGAGCATCGTCGAATGCGTCGAAATTTTCAGGCGATTTTGCAAACGTTCAGAAATGAACGATGCTTCAGAAGCAGGGTCAATAAGGGCCCGGGCTGGGTACGTAGTGCCCTGATGAATAAGATTCACCATAGCCGTCCCTAAAAGTACAGTTCTACTTTGCGCTGTATGAAATACTTGGCGATTTGTAGGAGCTGTGGCATGATTGGCATTCGAAGATGATGCGATTGCAGGTACGGAGTTTGAAACTCGAGAAACAGAAACCTAACACCCGAATTCGACCGATTAGTATCCCTACAAACTTCAGAAGATGGTAATTCACAGTGTAACATAGTATGATGTCTCCTGTTACAAATGGAGCAATTATACGAACTGCTACAATTTTTAGCTTCATGTGTCCTTGCGAGACAATTGACACAACAGTGAAACTTTTTTACCGTAGAAAATCGATCCGCAACAGATAAACTTTTGAATCGATGACAAGAGCGTAAAAAGTGAACTTGATTCTTACAAAGAATACAAGAAGCACTTGAAGTTGAAGCAGCATTGGTATGATGCGCTTTGATTTTAGGTTCAGAAAGCCGTTTAGCAGATTCTGAACTCCTAAGATCACGTAAACAATCTAAAGTTTGAACTCTTTCTGTCAGAAAGAGGTCCAAATCCTTCCAGAGTGACAAAGCTGATTTGTCCTTTATACTTTGTTCCCACAGACTAACAGTTTGCGAAGGTAACCGTTGAATACAAAGAAATACAATAATAGGATCCCAGCTGTGCGTCGAAATATTATAAATTGACATAGCCGTAAGGCAACCGTTTATTCAGCGTTGTAAAGTTTTTAATCCCGACGAGGTTTCCTTATCAAGAAAGGGAAGGCTAAATAGCGATTTTAACTGGTTATTAACCAGCATACGAGGATTATCATATGCGTCCCTCAAGTTGCGCCACGCAACATCAAAACCTTGATTAGTGAGAGGGCATTTCGAAACAATTTCCCGAGCTTCGCCACTAGTTTTCCGAACTAGATGGCATAGCCGCTCAATATTGCTAAGTCGAGAATTATTGATATAAACCGCTGTAACAAGATCCCTTAAGGTGGGCCAAGAAATCTAATCGCCCTCAGAGACGTCGGTATCGCATGGCGGAAGCGTTAAATTATGACAAAAGTTGTCAGCTGAATTGAGGTTTACACTCGGAGACTGAGACTGCTCTTTCGGGGTCGCGTTGGATTTAAAATGATGTAATCGTTCATTAATCCTAGATAAACAATTAACGTACGCGTTAAAAGTGGCTTCATATTTCGATTCAGCCGCGTCAAAATCCGCCGGTTCCGCGTCATCCGAATTTTCTAAGTATGATAAACAAGTACGATATGTCGATTTTACTTGTTCCCAAAGCTAGTCCAATACTTTTCCACGAATTTCAAGATTAAATACCGAATGTAACTCCTCACGAATATCGTTGAATTTCGCCCCAAATTTAATGAGCGTATCCGAATCGCGAATAAAAATATCAAGTGCAGTTCCCGGCTTTTTGGTTCGAATTTATTTTAAAATAAGTTAATTTAATTTAAATAACAATATAAAAATTCGTTTAAAAAAAATCCGAAAAAATAATAATATATTATAAAATAATAATATAAAACTATATTAAAAAATTTTATTTTCTTAATATGTGGTATTATTTTAACAAATTAGAAGCAAAACCAAAATTTGCAAAAAAAAAAAAAATAATAAAAAACACACTGGATAAGTCGCGACTAAAACGGACAGTAGGGTCACTAACAATGTTATAGAAAAAACAAACCAACACAATGCGTGTGCGTATATATTAGTGTGAAGAGAAATGAACACACTCTTGAGCATAAACACACAAAAAAACCAACGCGTGAACGTATAGAGAAATAAACACGATTCAGCAAGCCGCTTAAACACGAAAAAAAACGTTCGCGTGAGGGTATATGTATAACACAAAGGAGAAAAACTGAGTTATTATTTTTATTGTTATGTATGGATGTATATCTGTTTGAATTATTATTAATTGCACTAAACACTTTTTAAAAATCCCGACAGCTTTTTCTTTTTATTTTCGATTAAAACAAACACGATATAATTAATATCACCGTCCACGTAAAGAATATACACGTAATGTAACGTAACGCGTAGGGTTGTAAAACGAAAAGTACGAAGAAAAATAGTATCTAATACTGATGAAACTTTCTTTATTTTTAAATTAATTTTAATTATACACTTTTTAAATTTTAAATTTTTTGATTTGCTCACACATAAAAAAAATTGAACTATACGCACCTTTTTAATTTATTGGTTTCTGCTGTAGTTGAAGTGAAGGGTTGTTTTTGCAGGTTCTTGCTGATGTTGACAAGATGAAGGCTGTGAGAATGTTGAAGAGTTAAAAAATTAAATTAATTTTCCCAAAATTCTCCAGGATCCGGTTCGAAGGACCAAATGTTTGCGTATGCAGCAAAAAAGATATAGAAATAAAACACAATATAGTGTAAGGTTTTTAGAAAGAGAAAATAAAATCTCTATTTTATTTGTATATACAGATGTATTACCTTTTTTAAAATATGCACAACGGATGGTGTTAATGTGTAAGAAGGTACCAAAATGATTGATTTTATAAGTTAAAAAATAAAGAGAGAAGGTGGCGAACAATATCTAAGTACTGTTAACGGTTTTACTAGTTAAAATCTATGTAAACATTCCTTTCAACGATGTATAAAAAAAGGAGTTTCATAGATTTTAACCCAGAATTAACCCTAAAATGGCTAATCGACTCAAAGCGGAAAAGTACAAAGAAAATATTAAATTGTACTTAAACAATCACTGTAAGTATTTTACTTTTTTCTAAGTGTAGTTTTTTAATAATTGGGCTGTTTATTTTATGAAAATAGTCATGGATTTTAAATTTAGGTGTAATAAAATCTTGTACAGTTTCCATTATTATATCATTAAGTCTCTGAGTTTGAAAATATATAGCTCTGTTCGTTTACTTTCCCAGTAAAAACCGAAATTTCAGAGAGTAAGAAAAATTAGTTCTCAAAAACATAAATATCCAAAATAGTAAACGAACAGCAATTTGTAAGAACTTGCCAGTTCATTGAAACAGCTGATTATAAACAAATTTGAAAGTGAAGAAGTGAAACTCTAAATTAAAAAAAGAAATATACATTTCTTAGAAGAATTTATATTATTTAACATGTAAAACTATTCATTGAAACTAATATCATTACCTATTGCTTTTGAAATAAACAGTTATGAAAGAAATTGGCAGATACACAAAAAAATTTTTTTTGGCAGGAACCGGTTTTAAAAGATTAAAATTAATGAAACCTAGTTATGTAAATATTTACTTAGTTCTTCCATCATTAATTTCCTCAGAATTATTTTTTAAAATTTTTGCACGTAAATAGAATTGTAGTATTTTTCCTTTATTTACCACAAAACTCAATCATATGTTTTTCAAACATATGTTTTTCTTGCTTGCTAATTCTTACTGGAAAAATATATCCAGTAAAAACTAGCAAGTTTTCAAAAAATAAACTGTCACTTTACGCTCTCATTTGCTCTCTTTTACTGGGTTTTTGAAGTAAAGTTTGTGATAATTTGTACAAATTGTTACATAAATGAACAAAGCTTATTTCAGTGTTTGTGGGGTTACTATTATTTGGTATTTGTGGGTCATTCCATGTGAAATCAACCAATGGTCTTGACCTTCATAGCTCAGAATAAATTAAATTTTTATATTATGGTAGTACTATTGGTTTATGTTAAAAATCCAAAATTTTCAGTTTTTTCAACACGCTGTTTATGAGATATTGACTTTGGAAATTTTTAAAATTGCGTAATTTTTTCATTGTTTTGAAATCTTCAACTGGCTCTATTTTGAAAACTATTTAACATAGAGAGCTAAAATTAGTGTTGTTCTCTTCAGACTTATATAAGCTTTAATATGATATATAACTTGGCTGTATTATAAAACTTGCAAAAATTAAAAATCTATATTGTATTCATGCAGTTGTTGAAAACATATGTACCAAATTTAAAGATGGGATGACAATGGGTTCATATTGAAATAAATATTTGTTTATAGCAGTACATCATAAATTCATGGGTAATGAGATATATCTTGCCAAATTTGATTTTTAATAAAAGTGCTATACATCTAAAAATATTACCAAAAGCTTGAAGTTTTCAAAATAATTGTGCAGTTTTAAGTTTTATTATTAAATTATTAAATATATATCTATTTATAAAGATTTTATCATTTCATTTATTAAAGACGAAATTTCATCAAATTTGCAAAAGTTTATTACTTCAATGATGGTGCTGCTTTTCAATAAAAGAACCGTAAAATTTTTTCAAACTTATGCTGTCGCAAAGAAGATTTTCAAGGAGTAGAAGCAGATTGGCATTTTTATGCAACATCGCATGGTAAAGGAGTATGTGATGGGGTTGGCGGTACGGTTAAAAGGCTTGCAACCAAAGCTAGCTTACAAAATCCAGTGGAAAATCAGATCTTGACACCTATTCAATTGTTTGAGTCCAAAATTAAGACTATTAAGAACATGAAAAACTTTTGGAAAAGACATTTAATGACGCCATTGCAGTTACAGGTACACAAAAATACCATGCATACATACCTCAATCAAAACTGAAGATGAAAACCAAAATAATTTCTTACAGTGAAAATTATGATTTACACAAAATTCAAGTATGATCCGATGTCGAAGATGTGCCATTTGATCAAATTTCAGGATTTGTAACTTGTGCTTAGGACAACAATTGGTGGTTGTCATGTGTACTTTTAAAAAATGATAATGAACCAGAACTAAACGTATCATTTCTCCATCCTTGCGGACCATGCTCTTCCTTTACTCACCCAAGAAAAGCAGACATTTTGACTGTACCATAGAACTTCATAATTTGCAAGGTCAATCCAAGAACAGAAACTGGGAGAACTTATAAGATTTTGTTTAAAAAAACGAGAAAATCTTTATAAATAGATATATATTTTTAATTTCAATACAAATTGTTTTAAACAAAATTAAGTTAATTTTAATTAATAATAAAACTTAAACAATTATTTTGAAAACTTCAAGCTTATAATATTTTTAGATGTCGAGCACTTGTATTAAAAATCAAATTTGGCAAGATATATCTCATGAATTTATGATGCACTATTGTTGTATTAATATTCAAATGAAACAATCTATTTAAGAATGTGTATATAAATTGATGTTGTTTTATTAACAGTTCAAATTGAAGTAAGGAAAAAATGAAAAATTTTTATAACTACAAATTCAATGAACAATATGTTTCTTATTTAACAACTAGTTGATTGTGTGGCGCCTAGCCGCCCGTTTAAAAATTAATAATAAAACAGTTTAAATTTAAATACACGAAAAATTTATAATAAATTAAATTCCTTTTAATATAGTAGTAAATTGAAAATTATATTGTTACATATGTACATGTGAAAAAAGATTGTGTTTGTAGAAATTGTATACATAAGTATCGAAACAGATAAGAAATATTTGGCAAAAATTTTTCTCAATTTAGAATCTCTTGAAAAACTATATTTCGTGTGAAATATCGTTGGTCATTTAATAGTTTTCCTTGCTGTGGGTTCGATTGAATACGTATCTTAACTTGGCTTGCAACTTTTGATCGTGACAAAGCCACATACAGTTGGCCGTGTGAAAATACCGCGGTCTCCAAATTAATGCCAACGTAATCAAATGACTGGCCTTGAGCCTTGTTTATGGTAATTGCGTATGCAGGAATTACTGGAAACTGGTGGCGTTTTAATATAAAAGGTAATGTGGTGTCGGTTGGGGCGAGATCAATCCTAGGAATTAGAACCGTATCAGTTTGGTCAGCGTTACAGAATCTGTTAGTCTCTCAGTCAGTCAGTCAGTCAGTCAGTCAGTAAGTCATGGATCAGCGTAAATATATTTAAGATGTTACCCGGCCTTCACACGTTAAATTTTTGGCTTTCAGGTTGTAATGCACTCATACTTTTTTATAACGTACCCTGGCTGTAATAAATTTTTGTTTATAGCGAAGAATTTCTGCGGTCCCAAGGTTTTAATCACATTTTTCATACAAATTGCTTCTCTTATAGCGAACAGTGGTTATATCAAACTTTTGACTTTAACACACAATTTTTTTTTTCCATTTCAGAATTTTCCTATATTACATATATTAAAAAAAAATTAATTTTAATTTAATTTTATTTTATATTAATTTAATTTTAAAAAAGGTCCTTTTATGTATATTTTCGTAAAAGTTTGGCAGTAGCCAACCTTTGCTTTTTACTTTCTGCTTCTATACATAAGGAGTTTTTAATATTATGTGATTTTAAAAAAATATTTTATTTTGATAGAAACTCGGTAATTTTAGTCTTATTAAGGCAAACTTTTAATATGTATCTTTTTAATAATTTATGTTTTATAACTTTTTAAAATGCATCAAAATAAATAAACTTATTCAACTAAAAAAGTTTTTAAACCTTTCGGTTAAAACAAAAATATACTACGGTTATAACGAACTTAGTCTAACTAATTTGCCCGGTCCCGCCGAGTGCGTTATAACCGAACTCCATTTTACTGTAGAAAAAATAGAATAGCATAGAAAAGCGTTTTAGAGCAAGGTTTCTAAAAGTTTCTTAAGGGGGGTAAGGTTTTAAAAGTTAAAAAAAGTCGTATTTTCATAATTCTTTTTTGAAGATATGAATAATGTTGGATTATTTATTTCATACATACGTTATAGCGTAACATTTGAATAATCTTTGGAAAAAATTTCAATTAAAAATTTTAATTAATAAGTCCGTGACAAGGAATCTTCGGAGCTCCGCGGAGGCGTTGTTGTTTTGCGGTGAACATCATATCTCGTTACCGGATCATGTGAAATAAAAAAATCGAAATGCGTTTGAAAGGTGACATGTTTCCTGAGGTAGCGACGAAGAGTTTTTTACAATTTTTTTTTGCAGCATTTTGAAGTGAAAAACGATTTTAGCTATACAATTTCGGGAATTTGTTGTTAAAAAATGGGAAGAAAATGGAATTAAAAAAACTCTTCGTGGTTACCTGATGATTTATATTTATATAGTGTCTAAAATTTCAAAAGAATCGGTCAAGTAGATGTTGAGTTATGATGTTCACGGACTTCGAACATTTATTTGCGAGAAAGTCGGTTTAAAGCTTTTTAAAAACTGATTTATATACCTTATGAGGCCGGTCGCTGGAAACGCTGTATCTTCTTAAGTTTCGCTCTGATTTACTTAAAATTTTGACACAACACGCTCGATATGTTGTGCATTCAGAAAGAGAAATGCAAAAAAGGTTTTATAACCTACCCCCCCTTAACCCTGGACAGTTACTGTTCTTCGAATCGACGAAGCTCATTTACTCTTTATCATATAAACCAAAAAAGGGGCCAAATTCATATCGAATTTTAAGACTGAAAAATAATTTTTATTTTATATTCAATTTTTTTCTTTATTTTGTAATAAAATGTTTAACATAAAAAAATTTTTGTTTATTTTTTACTTTAAAAATTGTTCAGCTACAAATTTTTTAAATAAATTGTTCGTCAATTCGACGAAGAGTAACTTTAATGTACTTAAATGAAGAGTAACCTTCCAGGGTTAAGGAAGTGCAAACACCAATACACCTACACAAAAGAGAAAAAAATATTTCATATTTCATCATACATGTAAACTGAAAATTTTTTGCAAAGTTATCTATAAATCCAAAAAAATAAAATATAAGGGCGTATTAGTTTTACTTCAAAAAAAACTTATTATTCCAAATCGCCTTTAATTTTTCCATGATAATTTCAATAAATTATTTAAATTAAAATCTTAAAGATACCTACTTACTTAATTTATGTTTGTCTAAATTTTTGAAAGCAAATTGTGCAAAAATTAATATTATGAGTGAAAAAAAAAATTATTTTCCCACCTCTCTTCTGAAATTACAATGTAATTTAATTATGCAAAGTTACAATAATTTAAATTTTAAACTTAATATTGCACTATTTTTTCAAGTGCTTTTCAATACAGAGCTTTAAACGAAATCATACGTTGGACAACAACAAAATCCACATTGAAGATCTCTTTTTTCTCAAATATTTATCAAAAAAGCTGGCCATCAGAGAACCTGAGCGAAAGCACTCCTAACAACACAAAACAATTTTGAGATGAAAAACAAAACAGACAAACGGAAAAGTTTAGTTTGATAAAAGAAGTAAAATATGTTTAAAATTTCATTCGTTACTTTTTTTTGCAGAATTTTTTCATTGACCAACAAAGGGAATTTAAAGAAGAATTGGAGTAGATATTAGTTTTTTTGTGCATTTTTTGAGTTCAACTTATTCCATATGTAACACGAAATCTGCATATGTAGTTCTATTGTCATTAGTAGTGCTGCCAATTTTGACAACTTATTGTAATTTCGACGATTTTTCAATTTGTTAAAATGATTTTTTAAATTTGTTTAAATGATGATTGCAGATTTAAAATTTTCAGTAGTATAAAAATTACGACTTCAAGGGTTAACAATTAATAGGTTGTTTATCGAAAATTGATAGTTTTTGTTCAGTGTAAATGGAAATTACAAAATATGTACAGATTTAATTCTGGGTCAAGTCGTTTCAAAACGGAAATACCTTGAATAGCATCTCCATTTAAGATTTAAGTTTTAATTACGGCGCACATTGGGTTGAAATCGCAAAAAATGGAGATTAATTGAATAATGAAAATGAAGTTTTTTAAAAAATACTTATTACTCGATTAAAGAGTACTAAATTCTACATCACTACCGAAAATTTCAATGTCATACGTTTTTTACTTTTCTTGCTACGTAGCCTTAAAGTTAAGAAATTTTTAAGTTTTTTTCTAATAGTTGTGAAAATTGAAATTTGTCATACTTTAAAGCTAAATATTTTTATTTTTAACAGTCAAAAGTGATACTTTTATTATGGAATCTTCAACGTCAGGTATTTTAACGTAATTTAAAAAAAAATAATTTAACAAAAAATATGTAGAAATATTTTTAATTATTTTTTTTTAAATATGCTTAAATTTGGGCTATTTTTAAAATATATGTGGAGTTTTAAATGGGAATAGGCTAAAATTGGGTAAAAGTGTAAATTGTGTATTAAACTGTAGTATGTAAGCTTTCATATTTATAAAAAAAATGTTGCGCGTTTTTGCGCCAATTAAATATATTTAATAAATTAAAAAAATAGCCACTCATAAAAAAGCGGTTCTTGTTGTCTTTAATTTGTTTTGTTCTCGTTTTCGTTGTTATGATTGTTATTGTTGTTATTGTTATACTACAATTTTTTTGTTTGTTGGTAGCAGTGTTGCCATAAGATAAATATGAAATAGTGCTAGGGCATTTAAAAAAAGTTGCTAAACAGCTCTTAAAAATTAATTAAAGGCCCTGCAGAAAAAAAACTAGTAAAATTACGCAAAAAATAAAATTATTAAATTTAGAAACAATAAAAAAAAGTTTTAAAAAGAGCTAAACAAAAAAATAGCAAATTTTAAAAATGTTGGTTGCTAGATTGTGCTAGATCTAGCACCCAAGGTGTAAAAATGGCAAGCCTGGTTACTAGTTATTCGTTATTTTTGCGTTTGTGAAAACGTCAAATGTACTGAAAGTGCTGTAAAGTTTGTTATTGGGTAATTGGTACAAACAAATACTTTAAGCTTCTGATTTATAATATGCTACTGTCTAAACTTTTTAGGAACAAGCTCCAAAACAGTATTTTTCTCTCGTCAGAGTCTTTACGATATTTTTCGGAATGCAGACTCTTTGCTATTTAAAGAAAAAATTAATATTTTGAAAGAAGAAATAATAAAACGTACAAACCCTGTTGATATGAAAGATTTTCAAACTAAATTTAATAGTTACGTTTTTGATTTTAAGAGTCGATGGTCTAAATCAAATAGACATGATGGCCGTTTTTGTAGAGATAATAAAAACTGGTTAGATTCTTCCATCTCATTTGCAGTGCACACAAATAAAAGAGGCCGCAAAGAAATGGAGTTTGATGAATGTTCATCAAAAACAAAAACAAAGAAATGCAAGGATATAAGAGATAAGTCATCGCTGTCTGTGTTAAGCTATGCCACTCAAATGAGTTTACGAGCTTCTGGCCATATAGAAGCATCAAAAATATTGAAAGATGTTACTTCTTCCCCATCTAGAGCTGCAAAATATAAGGCAAGTTTGACATCACAAGAACGTGCAAAACAACTAAGTGCAGAATCTGCGCTTATAGTGCTGGCAGAAGCAAAGCTTACTCGTAGCCAGTATAATGTGATTAGAAAAGCTGCTCCGGAGAAGTTTCCTTCTTACACAATCGTCCAACAAGCGAAAAAAGATTGTTACCCAATGGAAGACGCAATACGAGTAACCGAAACAACAGCTCAAATAAGTCTGCAAGCTCTTCTTAATCACACTGTTGAGCGTTTAGTTTTACTGCAAAAAGATGTTATTGCCACCTTATCTGATTACGAATTGTCAAAAATTATCTTATACACAAAGTGGGGATTTGATGGAAGCTCCGGACACAGCTCATACAAACAAGCTTTCCATGGTCATGGTGCAAGTGACGCAGCGGTTTTCATAACGTGCATTGTTCCACTTAGAATGGTGTGTCAAAAAAAAGTTATCTGGCAAAATCCTCGCCCATCATCAACAAGATTTTGTAGGCCATTAAAAATTGAATTTGTTAAAGAATGTTTGAGTGTCTCCACACAAAAGAAAAAAAAGGGTGGATGAAGAGATAAATGAGCTTGAAAATTCTCTAGTATTCACAGAAGACAGATCTGTAAGCGTAGCTCATAAGCTTATGTTAGTAATGGTAGATGGAAAAGTTTGCAATGCACTCACAGACACAAAATCAACCCAGAGGTGTTATTTATGTGGGTCATCCAGTAAAGATTTTAATAATGTGGAAAGAATGATCGCCAAGGAGGTAAAAACAGATACGTTGGATTTTGGTCTATCTATATTACATGGCTGGATTCGTTTTTATGAATGTCTTTTACACGTGTCGTATAAATTACCAATAAAAAAATGGCAAGCTAGAACTGATTCCGATAAAACAATAGTTGCTGAAAACAAGAGACGAATTCAAACGGAATTTAGAAATAAAACTGGTCTTATTATAGACCAACCAAAACCCGGCTTCGGCAATTCGAATGATGGCAACACGGCTAGAAGATTTTTTGAAAACGCTAGTATATCAGCAGATATAACGAAAATTGATTTTGAACTAATTGAAAAGATGCACACAATTTTAATTGTTGTATCTTCTGGTCATGAAATCGATGTTGAAAAATTCAGGCAATTTTCATATAATACAGCTCGACTTTTTGTAGAGAAATATCCGTGGTTTAACATGCCTCCTACTCTGCATAAGTTTTTAATACATGGTCCAGAAATCATTTCGCACGCTTTATTACCGATTGGCCAACTGTCAGAAGAAGCACAAGAAGCTCGAAATAAGGATTTTAAAAACTACAGAGAAAACTTTTCGCGTAAATGTAGCCGGGAGGAATCGAATCGGGATATACTAAATAGGTTTCTATTAACCTCAGATCCAATTATTTCTGGAAAAATGAAGTTAAATAAAAATAAAATAAAACACCTCCCAAAATTAGCAGTGGAGCTATTAATTTCGCCGTCAATTTTGCCGACAGAAACAGAAATCGCTTATTATATAGATGACGATGATGAGGGTGACGGTGTCGATGGATGGGAATCTGAAGAGTTTGGACATATATTCTAAAAAAACAGGTTAGAAACACTTTACAAAATAAAATGTATATATTTTTGCTACTTTTTCGATAAAAGGCTATAAATATAATTTTCATTTCTCGAATAATATAGGAAAACAGTATAAAAACCAAGAATAACATCAACAAAATGATTTAATGACTAGACAAGTGTGGGACAAAATGGGTTAAAGTTCCAAAATTGTCATTTTCACTTGGCGGTGTAAGGTACAACACTCATAGCAAATTTCATCAAAATCGGATGTCGTAAGGCTCTCCAGTTGCTTGATTTGAGAAAGATTAATGCAAATTCTTTAATATAATATTAGTTAAATTAAATAAATAAAAAAAGTTCTCTTCAAAAGTATACAATATTTTTGTTTTTTTTTTATAACTTATGTATAACTAATCCAAAAAAAATACTACCTAATCAATTAGACCCTTCGTTGAATTAATCTCCATTTTGGGGAAATCGAACCCACTGTGCGGCGATACTTTAAACCCATATTGTATGTTTCAGCTATAGATACATATCAATAAAATTATTTAGTTGATTGCTGTGTTAAATTTTTTTCGTTGAAATTTCATCACTAATATATTTTTATATATAGAAATAACCAATGCTGCAATAATATTCGTAACATGAATGATATAAATAAATTGTATTGTTTCCTTTTGTAGTATTTTTTCGAGTTTTATAAGCGGTAAAATTTTCTTGACAATTTCTTGACGATTTTGGCGATTGTCGATTTTCAGAAGATTTTATTAGCAGCACTGGTCGGTAACAAAGAAGAGAGAAAAATCTGTGTGGGCTTGTATAAAATGAGAAAGATTAAATTTTGTTTGTGTATTTCGCATAGCTTTGTATGGACTGCTATGTGTGTGTATTATTTCAGCGTTACAGAATCAGTCAGTTAGTCAGTGAGTCAGGGATCAGCGTAAATATATTTAAGATACAAAAATAATAAAGTTGTAAACAGTATTTCTAATAAAGTATATGACAACATACCTCCTCAACTTTATTTACTTTTGAACCATGCCAAATTTAAGACTACATAGTTTGTGTTTGATTTTTGCCACAGGTTTTGTCAAGGCATCTGCCGGCATCTCATTAGTTGACATGTATTCAAGTTCGATGATTTTCTTCTCAACAGCATCTCTGATGAAATGATATTTATAATAAATATGTTTAGTTCTTGAATGATGAGCACCAAATTTTGCCATTTGTTGAGCACTTTGAGAATCAGAAAATACTTGAATTGGTATTTCATTCTTGTAGCATAATTCCTCCAATATATATGAGAGATAACAAGCTTCCTTTGCAGCCTCAGTTAAAGCCACATATTCTGCCTCTGCACTAGATGCAGCGATTACCTTTTGTTTTCTGGATTCCCAAGAAATGACTCCACCTGCGAAAATAAAACAAAATCCAGTTTGTGATTTTCTATCATTTACATCCTGCGCCCAATTGGCATCAACAAAGCCCGCTATTTCTAAACCTGTTTTATTATATGTTAGTACTGTGTCTTTGGTCGAATTAAGATATTTTATAATATGTAGTGCAGCATTTAGGTGCTGCTTTCTGGGATCTTGTGAAAATTGGGAAAGCAAGTTAACGCTGCATGTTATATCTGGACGACTATATAAAGATAAATGTAGCAAAGATCCAATAATTTCCTGATAGTAAGTTTGGTTAATTTTGTCTGCCTCTCCAGAAATTTTTAGTTCTTTTTCTAATTTTTATTTAGCTTGCATTGGAATTTTAACTGATTTTGAATTTTCTAAACCATATTTCGAAACAATATTTCAAATATATCCAGGTTGTGATATTGAAAGCGTTCCTTTTCCAACATTAATTTCTAAACCAATGCAATGTTTTGGTTCCAAAAGATCTGCAATTTCAAAATTTTCTTGTAGTTTAATTATAAATGTTTCTGTGTAATTATCGTCGTTTGAAGCTATGACTATAGCATCAACATAAAGTGCCACCATCATTGTTCTATTCGATGATTGAGTAAAATAAATGCATTGATCATATTTTGATTGATTTAATCCAAATTGTTTAATTATTGCATCAATCCTTTTAAACCACTGCCTTCCAGCTTGTTTTAAACCATAGATAGCCTTTTCTAATTTGCAGACTTGATTCCTAGTTTTCTCCTGAATGAATCCTTCTGGTTGCTCCATAAATATTTCTTCGTCCAAATCACCGTTTAAAAATTCTGTGGATACGTCCAACTGCCGAAGTTTTAAATCATTCTCAACAACTAGAGCATATGTTAAACGAAGGGAACTTTGACGTATGACAGGAGCAAATGTATCCATATAGTCAACACCTAACTGCTGTGTATAGCCTTTGGCGACTAGTCTAGCTTTTCTTTTTTCTATTATTCCATCTGGTCTATATTTCGATTTCAATACCCATTTGCATCCTACGGGTTTTCGGTAAGTCAGTTAATTTCCACGTCCCATTTTTCATAAGAGAGTTGTATTCATCCAGTATTGCGCTATGCCACTCGCTGCTATCATTTGAAGATAAAGCTTCTTTTAACGTTTTTGGATCATCATGTTTTTCTTCATGTACTTCTTGTACTCTTGAGTAATTTTCGGTACTTGTCAGATCATTTTTATTTGATGTGTCTTCAAAAACACCTTCTGACTCATCATCATTCATTTCAGCATTCGATATTTCAGATACGCTTTTGTATTGGAAATTATAAAACCCATCACCATTTGATTTATTTTCGTTATCATTTCTATAAACCTCGTGTTCTAAAAATTTGACGTCTCTACTTTTGATGACAAGTTTGGAACCTGCTTGCCATAGTCTGTAGGCTTTTGATTCATCTGAATATCCGACAAGATAAAATTGGTGACTTCTAGCTTCCCACTTTGACTTGTTTGGTTTTTTATCCAACACAAACGATTTACAGCCAATCTGGCGCAAATGACTAACTGAAGGAATTTTTCCAAACCACATTTCTTCCGGTGTTTTATTAGTGTTTAGAAGTGTTGGACAACGATTTCTGATATACGCAGCAGTATGAACAAGTTCTGCCCACAAACATTGAGGTAGATTCGCTTCTAGTATAAGACATCTAGCCATTTCCACTAGTGTGCGATTCATTCGCTCGGCTACTCCATTTTGCTAAGGAGTGTATTCTTCCGTCAATTGTCGCTTTATACCATTATTCTTTAGGAAATTTGAAAATTGTTGTGATGTTCATTCACGGGCAATGTCACTACGAATTAGTTTAATCTTTTTACCAGTCTCGTTTTCTGCTTGCACCATGAAATCTTTAAATGCTTGCAGGTACATATCTTTTGTTCTAAGAAAAACCACGAATACTTTCCTCGAAAAATCGTCAATAAACGTAGCAAAATAGATTTTTCTATTCAAGGATTCAACCCTCATTGGTCCACATAAATCAGTGTGTATCAGATATAAAAGTTCGCTGTTCTAAGAAAAACCACGAATACTTTCCTCAAAAAATCGTCAATAAACGTAGCAAAATAGATTTTTCTATTCAAGGATTCAACCCTCATTGGTCCAAATAAATCAGTGTGTATAAGACCTAAAAGTTCGCTAGACGATTTATCTTTCTTATGGGAGAACGGTAATATTGTTTGTTTACCACGAATACAGGCGATACAATTTAATTGATTTTTTCTAAATTTTGGCAAGCCAACTACCATTTTCTCTGTTTGTAACTGTACTAACTGTTTCAAATTCAAGTGCCCATATCTTTTATGCCAAAGTTATACATTGTTGCCTGCACATTTTTCAAGTTCCTGGGAAATTTGTGTGCATTTTTCATTAAGATCAACATTTTTGGCTGTTTTAACAATAAAAAGGCCATTATCCTTAAAAGCTTCAATTAATTTCATACCATCTTTCAAAATTCGAGCGCTATTCACCGCCATTACCACCTTACAACCACTTTATGTTGCTTTCCCAGTGGATATCAAATTACATCGTAAGTCAGGGATATACAAAGTGTTGTATAGGTGCGCTCTTTTCATTAAATTATCAACCTCTACATTGAGTTCTACTGTGCCAATCCCATGAACGCTAAGTTCCTTTTTATCTGCTAATTGAACTTTTCCACAATATGAAGTGTCTATTGATATGAATGGTGCAGATAAACTACACATGTGTGAAGTTGCTCCACTATCAATGCACCAGCTATCAAATTTAGTTGAGTTTACGGACTGGACAGTATCTAAATTGATATTATCTGCGGGTACTATGAACCTTGCGTGGTTTTCTACGCAATTCAACTTGTTTTTGATTGAACTAACTCTACAGTTTTTAGCCATATGTCCTTTTTCCCACATCGATGGCAATTATAAGGAAAATGTGAATTGGACGTACCTTCTTTTTCCATTTTCTTGTTACCTTGCCAATTCTTCTTCAAAAAATGTCGGTTGACCTTCATTGCTATATTTTCTGCTACTTTTTCTTCATTTTTGTCTCCAACCCCGGAAAATCATTTGCAGTGTCCACCGCAGCTTTAATTGGATTGAATTTGGTTGATAAAGCATCCAGTAGTAAAACAATAAGCAAGTCTTCGTCTAACTTAAGATCCATCTCGGACAGACATGAAATACACATGTCAAATTCAATTAAAAATTGTGTAATAGTTTGCTTATCACCCATTCTTAAATTTAATAACTTACGGTATGATTCTGCCTTGCGTCTCATAGACTTACGATTATAGGTTTCTTCTAGATATTTCCATATTTCTTGTGACGTCTTGAAATTTTTTACCATCGACACAATATTGGGCTCTAATGCAATAAGGATCTTTGTTCTGGCATCCAAGTCGTTGTCGATAAATTCTTCGAGCAATTTTAGCTTACTTTCATATTCTTTTTTCTCTGCTGTTGTAGCTGATTGTGACAATGGACTTATTTCGGGTTTGTTCTCTTTTCCTAACACCATCTTTAAAAATCGGTTCTTGTGCAAAATAGCCTCAATTTGAGCCTTCCAAGTTCCGTAATTCGTTTCATTAAAAGAGGGATCTTTCCAGTGGGTGTCGTCATATTTTTAGCTTCAAATTTATTTTTATCTGCCCTTATGTAACAGCTTCCAGATCAATGTGTTACCACTTCAAAATTCCACCAAATTCAATTAGCCTTCGTTTTACACTTCTTAAATATTTAAATATTTTATAATACTTCATCTTCCTGTAACGGTCCTGGGCCCATAACCTATTGTTGTATTAATATTCAAATGAAACAATCTATTTAAGAATATGTATATAAATTGATGTTGTTTTATTAACAGTTCAAATTGAAGAAGGAAAAAATGAAAAATATTTATAACTACAAATTCAATGAACAAAATGTTTCTTATTTAACAATAAAGGGTGATTTTTTAAGAGCTATAGGAAAGTTTTCAAAAAAAAAAAACACATAAAATTCAGAAAAATGCATGAAATCTTTATCTGAATCGATAGTACGGTTCATATAATTTAATGTTTGAAGATTATTTCATGCAAATGTTGACCGTGACTGCACCTCAAATGGTCCATCCGCTTAGTCCAATTTTGGCATACTCTTTCCAACATTTCGGCCGGTATTTCACGAATAAATGCTCCAATGTTGTCTTCCAATGCGTCAATTGAAGCGGGATTGTCTGTATAGACATGAGCTTTAACATAGCCCCACAAAAAATAGTCTAAAGGCGTTAAATCGCACGATCTAGGCGGTCAATTGACCGGTCCCGAACGTGAAATAAAGCGTGTTGGTGGTTTACTGTCCAACAATGTAAATTTGGTGCGAAATTTAGTCACAATAGCCCGAATAGCCGCTTCAGTGGGTCGATTAAACTGACCATAAAATGGAAGAAGCGCGCGATGAACTTTCTTAACAGAGCACGCATTTTGATAATAAAATTCAATAACTTGCAAGCGTTGTTCGCTTGTAAGACGATTCATGGTTCAATTATAGACCAAACTGAAGATGTTTGACAACGAAACAAAACACGAAACGTGCGTCAGCTGTTTAAACCAGTGTTGCCAAAAAGATAATAGCTAAAAAATCAGCCTTTACAAAAATAATAAAGTTGTAAACAGTATTTCTAATAAAGTATATAACAACATGCACTGCTATAAGCAAATATTTATTTCAATATGAACCCATTGTCATTCCATCTTCAAATTTGGTACATATGTTCTCAACAACTGCATGAATACAATATATTTTTTGTCAAAAAAATTAAAGATTTCCATTTAGAGATTTTGAAATTTTTTTGAAAGAAAAGATTTTTAATTTTTTTCAAGTTTTATAATACAGCCAAGTTATATATCAAAATAAAGCTTATATAAATCTCAAGAGAATTTTAGCTCTCTATGTTAAATAGTTTTCAAAATAGAGCCACTTGAAGATTTCAAAACAATGCAAATGTATATTACCAATGTATGATAATATATGTTTTTATGTTGATGATGGAATTAAGTTAATGTTGATCAGCCCGAACACATTAATCCATGCTGACATTGATCTTTATTCCTTTTGATCCCTTCAAGCACTTGAAACTTGAAAGGTGATGATAATGATAGTAATAAGACAAGTTTTACTAGAAAGTTATTTATTTTGTTGGGCTTTTTATACTTTATAATGATCAAAAAATGCTTAATACTAAAATAATTATAAATTAAATATTCTATGTTGTTGTTGTTGTCCAACCATAACAATGCTTTGTAGTGATTTAGTTATAAATGGTCAAGTAATTGATTGACCTATATTTGTTAGTCTAGTTAAGCATTATTATGTTTGGTAATAATAAGTATGCGGAAATAAATTGTGTTTGGTAATAATAAATTGGTACAAATGTATATAGTGTTGTGTCGTCATTTTATTTACCAAATGTAACAATGCTTAATAGTAATTTTATCGACTGTCGGTCAGTCAATTTATTATTGACTACTTGGATTCTTGGCTTGACTAAGCATTATTATATCCGGCAACAATAAATGTGACAAAATAATGCAATGTATGTAATATGGTGTGTGTGTTTGAATCATTGACGGTGCTGGGTATAAACATTCTCCCCCGCGTTGAACGGCTGTTCAACAAGAACGATGTAGTGTAGTTGGTTGTTGTCATGGGAAATGTGACTAGACATCTGTGACATCTATTATGAGCTGATGAAGTTGCTGGCGGGGCATCGGTTGGGGTGTTATGTTTAAAGTTTCAGAACCAACTGAGTTATCTCTGTTGGTTTCTCTGGTGGGCATTGTTGTGTGTTTTTGTTTGGTCCGTTGGGCCTTGTAGTTGAGACAAATAACGATTAATGTGACAACGCTCAACGATAGTGCAAGATATCCGATTGCGTAGCTGTGCTCCTGATGAGACTTCAATTTGTTGGGAAGTTCAATGATTTTGTGGTCTTCCAGTGATTTTTGTAGAAGTGTGAGATCTTTTATATTTTTAGCATATGCATCTTCTAGATCTTTTGAAGTTGAATGATGGTAGTCTGTGGGATGTTGAATGTTTTCTTTTAACGAAAGATCCGACATCTTGCCTAGACTGGAGTAGGAGGGTTTCAATGTGCTGGGCATGGTTTGTCGTCCATTCATCATGATGAGATCGTGTTTTAGCATGCATTCTGGGGCAAGCGTGAGTAAGCCGGAGCCCTTCAAAAGAAGAGGGATAATTTCTTTGTTGCATACTGCTGTGGCCCGGGAAGACGATGACATAGTATATAACCATTGATTGTATTTATTTAAAGGTATCCATCTAACATTGGGTGTTGTTTTTTCCAAAATACAAGTCGGTGATGTTTTATTGTTGAATAAATTTATTTCACATGCGCATACTTCGGAGCCGTACTCATATTTTATTTGGATGTTAGTACACAGAAATTCATCTTGTTTTATGGTGTAACAGGAATTCAGCTCAGATCTTGTGAGACGAATGTATTGTTGACGAGATTCTGATGTGCCAAGAAATGTGGTGCATGGCTTGATGACTATCATGGTGTTATTTACTGGATTCGGTATAGGAATTAGATAGAACATTCGGAATTGATCACTCAACCAATGGTATAGTGATTTTAAAGATGGCGTGTTGACGTGTAAGTCCCCCTTTAACCTTCATAAGTTTAAAGAGTTGCAGCAAATCTTGTGAAGGAAGATATACTGAAGGTGGTGAGTGCAGGTTGATTTGATTTACTTCGTTTTGCAATTGCTCTGGAGTAAGTAATAGTGGACTAATTTTTCCATGGTGTGTATCCGTAAGAGTATCAAGGATTGACATTTGTATTTTCTGTAGATTGTTTGCAATTAGAGTTAGCTGTAAGACTCCAGAGGTAAATAGTTGATTAAGATGTACTTGAAGTAACATTTTGTCGAAGTTGCCCATTTCTGCTGAATAGAGTTTGATTTCCTGCTCTAATTTTTCAAACCTGGTCCTAGATGCGGTTTGATACTGTCGCATGATATTAATTGTTGAATCAACAATTGTAGTTTGGTTTTTAAGTAATCTCAATAAAAATGACTCGTTTTCCTTGACTTCACTTATTGTATTGGACATGTGGTTAGCATAATCAGAATCCAATATGCCAAAAAGTGAATGCGCAACGTTGCCGACTATGTCTAATGCTCCTCTTTTAGTTCGAAGCAATCGGTTGGCCAGTTGCATATCACGTTCCATGTGTTCAAAATGATCGATTACGCTGCGACAATGGTCATCAATGGTCATCATGGTGCAAAGAGTTCTTAACGAATTTGTTCCATTGGCAAGAATAGATGTTTCTGACCAGTAGGTAGCCAAATCGTAGTACACCAGTAGATTCCATTCAGTAGTTGAAATAGAGACTGTACCCACTTCCTCGAAATGAATTCCGAGTTTTGATCTAAATTTTTTGTTTTCGACTGAACTTCCACAAATTATCGGTAGTAGAAGTATTAATGCGAGCAATGTTAGGCAGGGATGAATCGTTGCCAATTTCTTTCTCTTAACCTTGGGTTTATTAATTGAGTCAGGACTGTTAGCCTTCTGTTCGTCATCATCTGGAGCCGTAGGTAATTCTGAACTGGTGTCAATGGGTAAGCGTGCGAGTTGGTGTATTGCACGTTTAAAGATTCCCTTGGAGGTTTTTACATCAACAACGCGAGCGGATTCATCTGATCCGTGCTGCACGTTAATGATTCGGCCTAATGGCCACTGTATCACTGGAACGTTATCTTCCTTTACGATAACCATGTCTCCTGCCTTGAGATTGACGCACTGAGTTTTCCATTTGTGTCGTTGTTGGAGATCATTCAGGTATTAATTTGACCATTGTTTCCAAAATTTGTGTCTTAAATTGGAGACTTGTTCCCAGCGCGATGATAGTGTATGTCTTGATGAGCCTGCTTGGCTGTCTATTTGGGAAGTAAGTGCTTCTCCTATTAGGAAATGTGCTGGCGTTAATGCTGTTAGGTCAGAAGGATCACTCGACATTGGGGTTAATGGACGTGAATTCAGTATTGCCTCAATCTCCACGATGACTGTTTCAAGCTCTTCATACGTTAATGATGCTGTAGCAACGCTCCGAAGTAGCAGATGTTTTGCTGATTTTACAGCAGCTTCCCATAACCCTCCGAAGTGAGGTGCTCTTGGAGGAATGAAATGAAAGTTTATTCCCTTGGAGCTGGAAGCGGAAATGATCTCATCTTGTCCCTTCTCTGAATATATGGTCTGCATTAGTTCCGACAATTGATTTTTGGCACCAACAAAATTTGTGGCGTTATCAGAGTATATGTTTTGACAGCGACCTCGTCTACCAATGAATCTTTTTAAGGCACCGATGAATGCCTCTGTTGATAGGTCAGTTACTAGCTCGATGTGCACAGCCTTTGTGGCGAAGCAACAAAAAACAGCTATATAAGCTTTAGTTGGTCTTTTACCCTTGATCTTGTAATGGATCCAGAACGGCCCGCAGTAGTCCACACCTGCATTTATAAAAGGTCGTGAAGGTGTTACTCTGGTTTGCGGTAGGCTACCCATGAGTTGTTGGCATAATTGTGGTCTAGCTTTAGTACAGGTTATGCATTTTTGTACAGTTGCTCTTGCTGTGATTTTCCCTTTAATTGGCCAGAATCGTTGTCTCATTATGCTCAATAATGCCTGAGGCCCACAATTTTTATTTTCAATATGATTTTTTATGAATAATAGTTTTGCGATTGGGTCATTATATGATAGTAACATTGGATGTTTTGCATCATTCGGTAATGTTGATGATTCCAATCGGCCTCCAACTCGTAGAATACCCTTATCATCGATGAATGGGGATAAGCTGCTGATGGCGCTATTTTTGTCGACATGATTATATTTCTTCAATTGTTTGAGTTCAGGTAAGAAGTCGGATAACTGAATCGCTTTCATGATTGCGAAAAGAGCATGATTCAACTCGTTTGCTAAGAGCGCCTTGTGTGATGAACGTTGATGTTTCTGTAACCTTGCATTATTGATAAATCTGATGACATATCCCATTATCCTTTGCAATTTGTTGAAGGAGTTTTGATGAGGGATTTTGTAGATAAAATCATCATTCAACACTGCAATCGCTACGATAGGAGTCACTTTCCTTTTTTCGATGTCATTGGAAATTGGTTGTGAGAATTTAGGAGGCCACAATTCTTCTCTTCCATGGAGAAAAAGTGGTCCATAAAACCATAGATTACATTGGAAAAGTTTGGATGCTGATAGCCCTCTAGATAGTACGTCAGCTGGATTGTGTTTTGATCCAACATGACGACATTGGTCAGTTAATGTTAGTGACTGGATTGTGGCAACTCGATTGGCTACAAAGGTTTGATACAGACTTGATTGTGTATTTATCCAAGATAGCACAATTTCAGAATCAGTCCATAAAAACGTTGGTTGATTTTTTACTTGAATATCAGTTTTTATTTTATGTGCAAGTTGAGTGGCTAGTACTGCGGCACATAATTCTAGACGAGGCAACGTCTGTCGTTTTAATGGAGCGACCCGTGTTTTTGCACACAATAATTGTACGATGATTCGTCCATCTCTAAGCCTGGAACGGATGTATGCAACTGCACCAAAGGCCTTTTCAGATGCATCTGCAAATATGTGAAGTTGAGTGTTAGCTGGAATTTCCCCTTTGAAGATGTGTCGTGGAATTTTCATTTTATTCAGACTGTCCAAGTCATTCCTAAAGGTGTTCCAAGTGGAATAAAGATCCGCAGGAAGTGTCTCATCCCAATCCAATTTTAATTCCCATAAAAGTTGGATGAATATCTTTGCCTTGACAACCACAGGTGCTAGTAAACCAAGAGGGTCGAATAACCTCGCTAGATCGGAGGTGGCTGTACGCTTTGACACGAGTTGCATTGGTTTTAAATTTGCCCTGATGCACAGGTGATCAGTTTCCGGTTGCCAATATAATCCCAATGTTTTGATGGTATTGACATTCTGGTCGTCAAAGTCTAAATTTACTTCTTGATTTCCGATTGGGATATTGCCAAGTAGTTTCGGATGATTGGCACACCATTTTTTCAAATTGAAGCCATGTTTCTTTAGGATTTCTATGAGTTCCTTTTGAGTTTGAACTGCTATATTAAGATTATCCGAACCTCCTAGCCCATCATCCACATAAAAGTTGTCTTTTAGCATCTGAGAGCCAAGTGGGTACCGTTCACTATTTTCATCAGCGATTTTTTTAAAGCATTTTGTGGCCAGATAAGGTGCTGATCGTGTCCCGTATGTAACTGTGTTGAGCTTATAGTATTTTATAGGCAACTTTGGGTCTTCTCTCTATATGATGAGTTGATATTGCTGATCTGCTGGATGAATTAGTATTTGTCGATACATCTTTTCAATATCTGTGGTGAATACAAATTTGGGCAAACGAAAACGGAGCAGAATTGAATGCAGTTCACTTTGGACGATTGGGCCGGTGAACATTAAGTCGTTCAAGGAGTAACCTGTCGATGTTTTTGCCGATGCGTCGAATACTACTCTCAGTTTCGTCGTGGTGCTGTCAGGATTGAGGACACAGTGATGAGGGATGAAATATTTAGGACTCAATACTGTATCAATGTTAATCTTCTGCATGTGTCCCAATTTCTCATAGTCTTGCATAAATTGATAACATTGACTTCGTACCTCTTCATTTTTTAATAACCGTCGTTATAACGCCATGAATCTATTATAAGCAGTTGCGTGTGAGTCTCCTAATGCTGCTGGATTATCTCGAAACGGCAGGCTAACTACCAAACGGCCATAATCGTTGGTATGTACATTTTGAGCAAAATGTGACTCACATTGCTTTTCTAGTGGCGAAAGATTTTTGATGCTGGGTTCGATCTCGTCCAGTTTCCAGAGTTGTTCGATAGTTTCTTCTAACGATGGTGTGTTGTCAAATACTGCACATGTGAGAGCAGACAGCTGGTTGGGAGTTGAGTTTTGTCTGATTGCACCACCTACAATCCAGCCAAGTGAAGTGTTCTGAAGTGTTGGAAGACCTTCGCAAAGTTTTATTGTTCCCGCTTCAGTTAATTTGTAATAAAATTCTGCACCGAGTAAAATATCTATTTTTCCATGGTGATTGAAATGGGGATCTGCTAATTGGATGTGTTTCGGAATTTCCCATGTAGATATATCGATGTGTTGATGCGGCTGAGGTGGAATGATATTTGGGAGTATATGTGCTTCCAAGGTTGTGGAGAAACTGTGATCTCTGGATTTCATTTCGACATTAATGCGATAATTTGACCTTTTTTGGATGTTGCCAACCCCGTCTATGCGTAATGAAGCTCTTGAAGGGAAAGTGGACAATTTTTGGCAAAGTCGATTGGAGACAAGATTCACTTGAGATCCAGAATCTAATACTGTTCTGAATTCCCCTGAGGCACCATTTGGAGCCGTAATTATAACCTTTGCTGTTGCTAATAGTACATAGCCCTGGCGGGCCGCACCGACATTTGTTGCTGCTGATGTGACTGCTACAATGTTGGGGGCAGCCGCCTTTACTTCTGTAGTGGATGTGACATTCTTGATCTTGAATTTGTATTTGTTGACATGTTTCTTCTTTGATTATTGTCAACTTTTTCTAAGTGAAGTAATGTGTTGTGTTTTTTGTACATTTTCTGCAGCTACTTGCATTGCAGGTTTTCGCAGCGTGATTACTTCCGAAGCAGTTGACACATAGGTTCTGTTGTTGTATCCAGCGTAGTCGCTCTGCTGCTGACAGTTGTAGAAATTTGTTGCAGTTATATAACTTATGACCACTGTTCTTGCACAACTTGCATGCGTTAATATTGTTTTCGTGGGATGTTATTACTGTTGAGACAGCCTTATATGTTGGCTTTTCTTTCGAAGCCATTGCTTCCATAGATTGAAATTGCAATTCCAGGAACGATAACAATTCAGGTATGACTGGCACATCCTTTGGGTTAGTAAACGACTGCATGTACCTGACATGAGTCTGTCTGTCGAGTTTTTTGATCAATATTTGTATTAGAATTGCATCCCAAGACGATGTTACAATTCCCAAATTATTCAATGCCAGCAAGCACTCCTTGGTGGTGTCATGCAGAGTTTTTATGGATGGTGCAGATGAAGTCACTGCTGGTTGGCTGATTATTTTGTCCACCAAATTAGCTACCAGGAGTCTTTTGTTGTTGTAACGTTCCTGTAGCGTTCTCCAAGCAGCATTATAGTTCTGATCTGACAACGTGCATTGGCTGATTAGTTGTTCTGCTTCTCCCGTTAAATTGGTTTTTAAGTACCACATTTTTTGTACTGCTGGAATCTGTTGTTTATCTATCATCTCAGAAAACAAGTCATGAAATTGGCTCCATTTCAAGTAATTTCCATCAAATTTTGGAATTGTTACCTTTGGTAATGGTAACGAGTTTTGTGCCAATGATGTTGGCTGGGTTACACTGAGGGCAGTATTTTTGTTCTTTATTGTGGCAGCTGCTACTGACAGATTGGCTAACCCATTCTGAACTGTCTCATTCAGTGCATAGAATTCATCCATATTAAAACCGGCCTTTGCTGGATCTTAAATTTTTTCACAAATATCATCGCAAAAAATTTGAATTTGGTCCCACAGCTTGTGAATAGTATTAGTTCTTAGTTCATAATATTGATGGGGTTGATCTTCTTCAGTAAAATTTAAGCCACTTAATAATCGTTCTAATGCTGTCATTCGAATTTTTGTCTTCCGAATCAGGCCTTGATGATCATCGGCCGAATGTTGCAGAGACATTGATTGAGCGCCATTATTTTTAGTTTCTGATGGCCTTTGTTTAGTTTGGGTAGCTGTTTGTAGCCGATTGGCCTCTGTAGTGAATATTTCTACATATGTAGTTGTTAAGGCCTCAATTTTTGAGTAATATTCGCTCGTAAAGTATTCATGCTCTGTTCTAAGCATTTGAACCTCGTCGAGCATACGCAAGCTTGTATCCTGGGTTTCATATTTACTCCAGGCGTCTTCTAACCGCCGTAAGCGTTCTTCGAAGTATCCTGCGGTTGTTTTTCTATCCGCAGAATCCTTTTTAAAGTTACGGACGATCGCTTGAATAATTTCACCCGTTTGTAATAGGGAATCCAACAACTGTTTTGAAGTCTCCATTGTATGTGTTCACGAATGGTTTCTAACTTAGATGGATATTTTGTTGACTGCGTATTTGATGAAATAAAGTATTTGAGGTGTCTCACAACCAATGATGTGAAGCTATATGTCTTGATTATTGATATGGACTGATAATGTCCTGTTTGCTTATAGCTGGATCTGCTAAGCTTATAGCTGGATCTGCTTTGTTAATTTTAGCTGGATCTGCTTGTAGATTGTAGCTGGATCTGCTTGCTTATTGCTGGATCTGCTAAATGTATAGCTGGATCTGCTTGTTGAATTACTCCTGAACTCTAATGAATGCCAGGCCGCTGTGGACAATGGTGGCCCAATGTTGATTGAGCAATTATAACTATCAACGATGTACTGAAGTCGCGTGTGCCTTAAATGTAGATTAATTTGATTGTTTAAGCTGGATCTGCTAATGCTATAGCTGGATCTGCTTAATGATTGAGCGGACGTCCTGTATGGATATCCTGTTGCGTGGTCAATCCACTCGTGAATGCTTTAAGTTCCTTACCACTGGTGGGGGGAAACTTGAAGTCAAGAGTGTTTTTTAGGGGTCACCAAATGTATATTACCAATGTATGATAATATATGTTTTTATGTTGATGAAGGAATTAAGTTAATGTTGATCAGCCCGAACACATTAATCCGCGCTGACATTAATCTTTATTCCTTTTGATCCCTTCAAGCACTTGAAAGGAATAAAGATTAATGTCAGCGCGGATTAATGTGTTCGGGCTGATCAACATTAACTTAATTCCTTCATCAACATAAAAACATATATTATCATACATTGGTAATATACAGCAAAAATTACGCATTTTAAAAATTTCAAAAGTCAATATCTCATAAACCGCTTGTTGAAAAAATTCAAAATTTTGGATTTTTAACATAAACCAATAGTACTACCAACATAAAAAAATCAACTAAATTCGAAATATCAACTTCCAAAATTATTTTTTTATTGGTTGATTTGACATGGATTGACCCTTGTGTATTGTCCAATCTGTCTTAAAGTTATATGTCGAAGTTTCAGCTTCTTTTATTAATGTTAAAAGTTGTTTCTCATTATTCATATAAGCATTTATTTGTAAAGCATTATGGTCACTGTCATATTCTAAAGTTTCAATGCAGTTCAAGGTATTATTCTTTTTTATAATATGCAATCTACAGTCTGCAATAGAAACATCTATATAAGATCCTGTTCTAGGGTACGATAGTGAACTAGAGGCATAAAGTCGACATCTAAAATTAATATCGTTTTCTGTTTAACAATTCTTTAAGTTTATTTCCCTTTTGATTAATACTTGGGTTACTCCAATCCGTATGTCTGCCATTCGAGATTATGATTATTGATTTAATTGAAACGCAATTATTAATATCAAAATTTTTGTGAAAAATGATTTTTTTTTATATAATTTTTACATATAAATGCATATTTGAACTTTGAACTCAATACGCGTTAAGAAAGCATTGCCTGATTAGGCTCAAATTTTGCGCACTAAAGTTTTTGATTTAGCGTCATAATAATCCGACCCGCAAGCCTCAAAATTTTTTTCCATACAACTCGCTGTCACCCTAATATATATACATATATGTTTTATTTAATATATGTATGTATAAGTAAATAATACACATAAAAAATATAACATCAAAAGTTATTGTTGTGTTTTTCTTTATTTTTCTTTAAATAAATTAATACACAAGAAAATTTAAAAAAAATATTTTTTTTGTTAAATTTACAAAAACAAGTACAGCTATGAAAAAAATACACAATTTAGAATAACAATAACAATATAGAAACATCATATTTTTCCCCTTTTTTTACTTTTTCAGAGATTTCCCGGTACCCGTTCCACCGATTTTAATGATTTTTGAAACAGATCATCACATTATCTTGGTGAATCATTCTCATTAAAACTAATCACCCTAGCTGTCCTACTGAGGGCGTGATCATGACATGAACAAACATAGAAAATCATATTTTTTCAAGACTTTTTTTACTTCTTCATTCAAATCTCGGGACCTAATCAACCGATTTGGACGATTTTAAATAGCAAACTTCTCAGAATGTTAGAGAATCATTTTTTACGTAAACGAGCACCCTAGCAGGACGATTGAATTCACGATCGTGATTTGCACAGTCGGACAGACCGACATCGCCTTATCAACTCCGCTTGTTATAAGGATCACAAATATATTTTAGGGGGTCCGGGATTTTTTTTTAAATTATTACAAACGGAATGACAAACTTATATATACCCACCGATTTTGATGATTTTTGAAATAAATCATCCCATGCTCTTGGTGAATCATTCTCACTAAAAATAATCACCCTAGCTGTCCTACTGAGGGCGTGATCATGACAAGAACAAACATAGAAAATCATATTTTTTCAAGACTTTTTTTAATTCTTCATTCAAATCTCGGGACCTAATCAACCGATTTGGACGATTTTAAATAGCAAACTTCTTAGAATGTTAGTGAATCATTTTTATGCAAACGAGCACCCTAGCTGGACGATTCAATTCACGATCGTGATTTCCACAGACGGACAGACCGACATCGCTTTATCAACTCCGCTTGTTATAAGGATCACAAATATATATATATTTTAGGGGGTCCAGGATTTTTTTTTAAATTATTACAAACGGAATGACAAACTTATATATACCCTCTGCACGCCGGGGTGGAGGTTACAATAATCTGTAATTTGACATGTTTTCAAATAATATAAATGTTTTTAGTTTTTTAGAAAGTTGCATAATTCTAATACCATTGGTTTCAAATAAAACGATATATATTATATCAACTTATTATCCTTCTGGAAATAATGATACGGATCTCAAATATGAAATTTAAAATTTCCTGAATATCTCAATCTACAAAATTTAAATAATTATTACATATTAGCAGGTGTTAGTAAATTATCTTTCTAATAAAACAACAAAATCTATTATCGGTGGAAAAACTACCAAGTTATATCAAGTTCTCCAGACAATAAATGCGCCGTAGGTCACTTGATTAAGAAAATCGAGTTCACATTTTTAAAGAAATTGAAATTTACAACAACAACATTTTTGCATTCTCCTGATCCCAAAATGATCTTATGTAAAGTATTTTGCATCTCGTCGATTGTTATGCCATTCTAAATTAATGTCAAAATGGTACGTATTTTTTAGCACTAATTCAAAATCTCCAATTTTACTTTTTCAAAAATTTTGTTCAAGAAATTTACCGAATTAACGATCCTAAATCCGTCATTTATAATTGTAGTGAGTTCCAGAAGTTGGTGATTGTAGAACGAGATTTACGAAAGCCGTGTTGATATGGAGAAAGTATGGATGATACTTGATGAGATAATGAGTCTGTTATAATTTTTTCTAAAAGTTTGGGGATTGCACTCAATTTTGCGATGCCTCTGTAGTTAGACACATTGACCTTATTGCCTGATTTATATAAAGGGATGATATAAGATTCCTTCCATAGAGATAGTAAAATACTGTACGCAAGGACTGATTAAAAAGTGTTGTTAGTGGATAGGACAGGGAGTCAGCAAAGTGCTTAAGAATATTATTTGGTCAGGACCAGAATCAAAAGAATTTTTCAGTGCTTTCATGTTACTCAAAACAGTGTTATTGTTAATGAAATTTACATTTATTATCGAAACAGCTTTGGAAATTTCAAAAGGATATTGTACGGATTTATCAAAATTTTGTAAGGAATATGTTGTAGCAAAAAAATCAAAGAACATTACTGATTGATAAATCATCATCGGCTGAAATATGTTCCTTCTGATTATGCATAGGATTCTTAATTGGCAAATTGAATGGAAGCAAAATAAGTAAATTTACTGTAGGATGATAACGGTCTTCAGGTAAAGTAATTGGATTAGATAGATGCAGCGATACTTCAGATGGTTCATTAATAAAAATTAAATCTAAAAGTTTTCCATACGCCTTGAGAATATGATTTACTTGGAAAAGACCATAATCAAATAACGATTCGATGAATTGATTTACACGGCCATTCATAATAACAGGAACGAAATAATTGGTGTTGTAAGAATTTGTCCACGAAATAGATGGTTAGTTGAAATCGGCAAAAAAGAAAACTAAATCAGATGTTTTAGAATTCAAAAAGGTTTTTTTTCATAGCTGACATATATTTAATGTAAAAATCATCACTGAAACCAGGAGGGACATACGAACATGAGATGTATAATGATTTGTTTCTTAATTTGATTTTTATCGCAGCAAATTCAATATCAGATGTGGAAGAGTCTATAATTTGCTCGGTAGAAAATTTTACTGAGACTGCGATTAATACTTCACCGCCAATTTTTTTAATTATATAAACACGATCACATCTGTATATATGGTACTTATCGCAAAGAATTTCAGAGTTATGAATATTATTATTAAGCAGGTTTCAGTAAAAACAATAATATGGTAATTGAAGTCTGATACACTACAGACAAATGTTCGTCAGATGGTAAAGAAATTAGTTTTTTGACAAATCAACCGTAAGGAGGAGGTAATTGAATAGCATTAGACGAAGCAGTATCTTTGAAAATATACTCACGAATTATAGCTTCCGGTGGCCAAAAATCTGGATTTACAACCGTAGCAAACACTTCTTCATGAAGGATAATTTTAAAGATGCTTTACTTCGTTTTTCAGCGTATTTAAATTTAAAAACATTCATATCAATATCAATAGGAAGGCGTTATTTTATATAAAATGATACATCTTCTTCTGTTGTTTCAGCTGCGAATCGAGCAGCAAAAATGGTTTTATTTGACGCAATCTCTCTTAATTGTTTAGGAACATTTGTTAGAACAGTACTATTAATATTATCCATGAAACCAGTATTAAGCGGACTATTAACAGGGGAATAAAATATATTTGAACCAGCAGGCACCATGTTAAAAGGCATAAGTACGTTGTTAGATGGAATGCTTTCAGGATGCTTAATTTGAGTGAAGACAGAATTATTTTGAGCATTAATTGAAGAATTAGGTAAAATATTGATGATAGGAACACTCGACGGACCATTATCTGAAGTCGATGTAAATGGAGCCGAATTGTTTGTTGCATTTGAATCGGATAAAGGATTTATTTTTATTTATTTATTTATTTTGGTGACATTTTTTCCTTTTGGGGTATTTGGATGGAGATTCAAGCCATGTAGTTAAGTTGGAAGGGTTATCAAACAAGTCCTTATGTTTTTTAAACTTCTCAGTTAAAATCATGAGGTCTTGACTTATGGTATCTAATTCACTTCGAGTATTTTTGAAGAACGAATAAAATTGGATATCATAAATCTTACATTTACTGCAACACCATCGACGTCCTTTCTCTTCCCGTAAATTATCAGCAGTACGAGTAGTTAATTCAACACAGTTAACTATTGAATCTTTATCAGAAGTAACGCTGCAGCTAGGTTTGGAGCACGGCTTAATATTATTTTTAATTGGGTATGTATTAAATTAAAGTATGTATCATATATATTAAAAAAATTTATGAAAGCTAAAGCGAGACCGTCTGACCGTTCTATCCGGCCGATTTGGTTCATTTTTTTTTATGAAAGGTATTTAGACCATCAATCATTGCAATTTACTCAGCTCCCACCTTACTCATTCTCCTCATAGCTCCTCATCTAATGAATGGATCTTGATCGTTTACTCTCAGAACACTCAGTGGATCAAGCTCTTTCTTTTGAGCTATTAACTGCTTAAATTCGTTGAGTTTGAGAAAAGTTATGCGTGCACAATCAATCTAATTAACGTAGGTTATTGACACAAGTCTAAGAACACTCAGTGGATCAAGCTCTTTCTTTTGAGCTATTACCTGTTTAAATTCGTTGAATTTGAGGAAAGTTATGCGTGCAGAGTCAACTTTACATTATGCAGCACGCAAGGTAACGTACAGATTGAGGAAAGTTAGAATTTGCACTCGAATTTCGAGTGCTGGGCTATACTAGCTATTTATTAAAAAAGTAATGTTTATGAATGTTAAGCATTTATGCGATTTTACATTCAATGTATTATTTAAATTTAACGTATTGTTCCGAAAAATACAATACTGTATAATTTTCACCGGTGCACTGTGGTCCCAAATCAATTTTTTTGGCATAAATTCTAAAAATATTGTTAGAGCTTTAATTTTTGCATATTTATAGACCATATAAAGAAAACAACAAAAATTCTTATCGGATCACGCCCACACCCCACTCCCACTAAATACTTACAATAAACTTTAATCCGCCCATATATTAAAGAATAAAAATATTTGTCATGGATTCTAAAATGTATTTCAGATTATATTATTAAGAACTTTAAAGTAATAATTAAAAATATTTGTACACTAGTGGCGATAAAATAGGAATACCTGTTTAAAAATAGAAAAAACAAAACTTGAAAAAAATTTAAAATAAAAACATTTAACACATTAAATTCATTTAAAGTAACCAAAATTGAAAAAAATAGAAACTAACAAAAAAAACATTAAATATGTTAGTTTCTCCATTAGTCCATCGAACATGATGTCTTTCATTCGCTTCTCCGCACGCAGACTCTGTTCTTGTGTCATTTTCCGCAGCTTAGATGCTACGGTGACCCCGTAGAAATCAAAATCGTCCATTCTTAATTGTAATATTTTCAAATTTTGACGAAAATCCAATGCGGAAGATGTTTAGTAATGGCAAAAGGACCATCAGCAGCAGCGACAACATTCGTACAGAACAAGGTCCATAACATGGATAAAATTGTAGTAGCATCTAAGTATTATTCAGATATATCTAAAAAGTTCTTCTCTATTTACACGAACTTCTTCATGAAAAATTTCCACAACATAAACTTACGACATAGTATAATAAATGAAATCCGTCGGATTCTGGCTACATCGAAGGAATTCTCTGGATGGGTCGATGAAACCGATCCCTGCAGATTACACAGGAAAGCAGTTTTAGATTTTTATATAACTGCTTTGTTACATAAAAACTCCTAAACATTAGTAAATACCTTGATTGTTAATAAAAGGCAACAAATGAAGGAAAATAAAAAATTTTACAAATTAACAAATTAGAAAAAAGCTAATCCGGGAAGCCGAAAGGACTACACAACAATTAGTGCTGTGCTGTGATGTCAATGCACATCATCCGATCTGGGGAAGTACCAATTTGAACGAAAGAGGTGAGTTACTTTTGGAGTTTTTATTTAGTACTAACCTATATATATGTAACAAGGGAAATGAACTGACTTTTGTAACTAGTATTCGTAGGGAGGTTCTTGACGTTAGCTTTTTATCGGACACATTATTTGATAAAATTGATTGTTGGAGGTTGTTGGATGACCACTCCTTTTCTGACCATCGATACATTGAATTTTTGCTTAGAGAAAAAGACCCGATGGAAAGTGTCCCCAGAAATCTGAAGAGGACAAATTGGGTTAAGTATAGGAAAACCTTTGCCGGGTTATTGGCGACAATACCCTTATCCGAACCGCGTAATTCTGAGGATATAGACGGTCTTGTGGATCATATTACGACGGTTTTTAACAAATCTTTAGATGCTTCTTGCCCCGCGGTGAGGCCAAAGGGCAAGAAGAAACCACCATGGTGGTCTAGCGAGCTGCAACAGGGCAGATACTCCTGCAGGAAACTCTTGGCCTACAAGCTGCAGCTTGGAAAAAATTCTGTGATAATATAGAAGCATTCAGGCTGCGAAAGGTTCTGGCTTCTATCCCTCACACATTAGGTTATCTGAAAGATCCGTTGGGGGTGTGGACTACCTCTAGTGGGGAATCACTTAGCCTGCTTGTGGATACCCATTTTCCGGGCAATTCCCCTACGCTTCAGGCGTCAGAATACTCATACGGTAGTGCGACGGATATTGCTTCGGAGATAGTCACATACCAACACCGAACTGGGCGATTAGTAGCTTCAAACCTTACAAATCTCCAGGACCTGACGGTATCATTCCAGCTGAATTGCAGCACGTGTCGGACTACATTTCCCCTTGGCTATGTAGGCTTTTCATTCCCTGTATCAACTTAGCTTATATTCCCCTGAAGTGGAGGGAGACGAAAGTGGTGTTCATTCCAAACGCTGGGAAAAGTTCACACACTATCCCAAAATACTTCAGACTAATAAGTCTATCATCATCCTTATTGAAGACAATGGAGCGTATGATAGATTCTTACTTACGAAGAGTTATTGATCCTAAACTGCTGTCGGTGCGACAACACGCTTACAGCAAGGGAAGGTCAACCGAAACAGCTCTTCACGAGCTTGTGAGTACCATCGAAAAATCGCTCTCGGTAGGAGAATACACCATGACAGCCTTTTTGGATATAGAAGGGGCTTTTAACAATGTCACACCGGACTCATTATTAGCGGCACTATCTAGTCTAGGAGTCAACTCCGTGATCATCTCACTGATTGGTAATCTGCTTGCCAACAGGCGGCTAACGTCTAAATTGGGAACGACTCTAATATCCCGATTTGTGAACAGAGGAACGCCACAAGGAGGCGTTCTGTCACCACTTCTATGGAACTTAGCGCTAAACTCAATGCTAGTTTCGTTGGAGAGACAAGGCTGCAACGTGGTCGCCTATGCTGATGACGTGGCCATAGCCGTAAATGGGAAGTTTCTATCCACAATTAGAGATATTCTACAGTGGGCTCTAACTATGCTATCTAGCTGGGCAAGTAGTTGCGGTCTGGGGGTAAATCCGACCAAAACGGAACTTGTTCTTTTCACGAGGAAGTATAAGATACCTACCTTCGACCCTATTTCTCTTTACGGTACTGAAATCGCCTTCTCTGATGGAGCCATGTATCTTGGCGTATTCCTGGACAGGAAGCTGAACTGCAGACGGAACTTGGAGGAAAGGGCGAAGAAGGCGACTACACTTTATACTCCTGCAAAAAGGTCATTGGTTAGCGGTGGGGCTTCAGCCCGAAAATTGCTTACTGGATCTACACAGCGGTGGTTCGCCCAATACTGCTGTACGCGGTCATCGTTTGGTGGCCTGCTCTAGAGAAGGCCTCCAATTACAACCTTCTCTCAAGGGTACAGAGAATGGCTTCTATGTGTATCACTGGTGCCCTTCGTACTACACCTACGGATGCCTTGAACATCCTCTTACACCTAATACCGTTGGACATATTAGGAAAGCAGTCGGCGGCCTCATCGGCCATTCGACGAAGAAGCACAATACAATGGCGTGGTCATAATTGTGGCCATGGAGTGATCCTGACCAACAGGAACTTACCATTGAACGTGGATTACACTACTCCGAGGAGTGTATTCGAACGACACTACAAAACTCTGATACCGACCAGGGAATCTTGGTCAGGGAGGATTCCAGGTAGCAGGCGTTCCATAAATTTCTATACTGACGGATCGAAATTGTGTGGTCAAGTTGGTTTCTGAGTCTATTTAAAGGAGCTTGGACTAAACCCGGCTCGCAGGTTGCCATATCACTGCAGTGTTTATCAGGCAGAGGTACTGGCAATAAAGGAAGTTGCTGACTGGTTGGGTCGGAATATTCTGTCTACAACTGCAGTCAACATCTACTCTGATAGGCAGGCCGCGGTAAAATCCTTGGAACGCCTCAGGGTCTCGTCAAATGACTTCTGTCGTAGCTGCATTGATGTGGAGGAGGTGGGGACCATAGAACACTTCCTTTGCTATTTCCCAGCGCTCTCGAGAACGAGCCTCCGAGCATTGGGATCGCCGTTTCTTCACGATCTCTCTGATCTCTCAAATGTTGACATTTCACATATCAGGGACTTCATCAGGAGCTCAAATTGGTTCTACGGTGGGGACTGAGGGGAACACCTATTCTTCCCGTGGTATCACAATGGACCCCAGGGTCTAAGTGTGCCTTTCCTTTGGTTTTGCAGCCACTTTCAACCTAACCTAACCTAACAAATTAAAATGTGTTTCTTTTCACGACAATAACATAAATTTTTATGTATTAAGTATTATGTATTTAAGTTTATTAAAATTTTAATTTTTTTTTATTCTTATTATTTATTGTTCTTAAGTATTTTCCAATGTCAATGACATAATTTTTTATGTCAACTAATGTTTTATTAAATTATTAAATGAAAGACAATAAAATTTTAATTTTAAAGCAAATTTAATTATGTTTATTTCAAAGACAATAATATTAATTTTTATGTAAACTTATTTTTTTTAACAACTATTTATTAATAAAATTTTTTATTTTCTTTTTTTCATTTATTAGCTCCTCAAACAAATTCAAAAAGAGATTTTATTATAAATCAAATTAATCAAAAACATCAAATTTTTAAATATAAATGAAAAATTTCACAATACATAAGTCATAACAACACAGAGTTAAGCAAATACATAAATTGCTATTTATACCCTATACCACTATGTGGTTTGGGTATAATGACTTTGTGCTGCTGTTTGTAACAACCAAAAATATTTGACCCAGACCCATCTTTAATTATACCGATCGAATCAGAATCACTTTTTGAGTTGATTTAACAATGTCCGTCCGTCCGTCTGTGTGTCCATGTAAACCTTGTAATCAAACTGCAGGTCGCAAATATTAATATATTTCGATGAAATTTGGTATACATAAGCTTTCATCGGCCGTGGGATGAACGCTATTGAAATTGGTCAAATTCGGTTCATGTTCAGACCTAGCCCCCATACAAATTACCCCTATGAAATCGACATAAATTGCCATAAGATCCAAATTGTCATATAGATCTTACTCAAATTGGGTTTGTATGCGTTCATTACATCCATTAATGAGTAGTCCAAAAATGATCCCTTTGGCCCCATACAGAGCTGCTTCCCGATATTCACTTAAATCTATTAAAAATCAAAAATATTGCACTGATTCTTCTGAAATTTTGTTTGTATATGTTTTTGCAAAATACAAGAGACGTTACCAACCATGGTCAGGATCGGTCCATTTTTGGACCTAGTCCCCATATAGATATAGCATCCGATATGAACTTTTTCATATCTGCAGCCAAAAAAATTAATAAAAATCCCACTCAAATTTGGTTTTTGCTTATTTTCTATGTCCAGTTAGTTGGGCCTAAGAGATAGGGTTTCCAAACGCATGGTATAGGGTATCGTATAGTCGGTCTAGACCAACTATAATTTTCTTACTTGTTTTAAAATATAAATTTAAATTATCTTCAAATTTTTATCTTAACCCTGTGACAAAAACAATGTATGTCACACAATTTGCTTCCAGATTCATTTGGCTATGTCGCAATTCCCTGTCCGATGTTGGTTCCCATCTCATCCACTCTTGCGTTGTCTGCTTTCTTGTCACAAAATCATGGTTTGCACATCCTCTATTATATATGATTCTTGGAGATGTGTGCATACAATTTATGTATTTATATTGTATGTCTCAAACGACATATTGTTTTTTTTTTTTTTAATATTTTGTGTCACATTGATTGTGTTTAATTCATATCAACAATTTCTGTCCGATGTCAGTAATCATTTCCTATCTCTTATCTTAAGATTTTCAGAATCATCATGGGACACGGTCTATCAGTATTTTAAATGCTCATGGACAATAAAAATTTGTTGGTTCCTATCTCTTCCCTCTTGTTCATGTCATAAAATCATGGTTTGCACATCCTCTGTTACATATGATTCTTGTTTGCACATCCTCTATTATATATGGTTCTTGGTACGTCGTTCATCATTCTTTGAGAAGAAGCTGGGGCATTTTTTAAACCAAAGGCATTCGTGTGAATTCATAATGTCCTATTGATGTTGAAAATGCCGTTTTATATCTGTATTCAGGTAAAATTGGAATTTGATGAAAACCTTTAGCTAAATCTAATGTACTAAAGTTTTGAGAATTTCCCAAATTTGAAAAAAGGTCCTCCATATTAGGTATTGGAAATTTGTCTTCAATAGTGACGTCGTTAAGTTTTCTGTAATCAATTACTACTCTCCATTTCTGTTTTCCAGATTTTTGGGAACAACCCAAATAGGAGCATTACAAGGGGTTGATGATTTTGTAATTATACCAGAATTTAACATCTCATTTATTTGTTCTTCTACTTCACCTTTGTGGATTTCTGGGAATCGACATGTCCTTGAATATACAGGAATATCATTTTTGGTTGGTATTTTATGTTCATATTTACCAACTGAAGATAATTTTTCTCCTTCAATATAAAAAACTGATTTTTGATTAAATTTGTCAATTCCTCCTTAATTTCTTCTTTATTTAAATTTTCAAATACTAATTTGTTAGTTAAACAATCGATTTTGGGTTCATTAAAATTTATGTCCATTATTATTGAATCAAAATACTTTTTATCTTCTTCTATATATGCACCTAAAGAGTTGTCAAATATAAATGGTATTTTAGAATTTTAAGTGATTAATAACTTTTCTCTTAAGTCAATTTAGCTTCCAATGGTTTTAATAAGTTACATTCTATAATACCATCGAAATCACCAAAAATTTCTGTTTCTAACATTTCAATTTTTGAGTTAGGTGAATTAAATTCTTTAAAAAGTGAAATTGTTATTATA
>OY821519.1:161903486-161906465 GCA_963682025.1 Cordilura impudica
AAATTAAAATTAAAATTAAAATTAAAATTAAAATTAAAATTAAAATTAAAATTAAAATTAAAATTAAAATTAAAATTAAAATTAAAATTAAAATTAAAATTAAAATTAAAATTAAAATTAAAATTAAAATTAAAATTAAAATTAAAATTAAAATTAAAATTAAAATTAAAATTAAAATTAAAATTAAAATTAAAATTAAAATTAAAATTAAAATTAAAATTAAAAATTAAAATTAAAATTAAAATTAAAATTAAAATTAAAATTAAAATTAAAATTAAAATTAAAATTAAAATTAAAATTAAAATTAAAATTAAAATTAAAATTAAAATTAAAATTAAAATTAAAATTAAAATTAAAATTAAAATTAAAATTAAAATTAAAATTAAAATTAAAATTAAAATTAAAATTAAAATTAAAATTAAAATTAAAATTAAAATTAAAATTAAAATTAAAATTAAAATTAAATTAAAATTAAAATTAAAATTAAAATTAAAATTAAAATTAAAATTAAAATTAAAATTAAAATTAAAATTAAAATTAAAATTAAAATTAAAATTAAAATTAAAATTAAAATTAAAATTAAAATTAAAATTAAAATTAAAATTAAAATTAAAATTAAAATTAAAATTAAAATTAAAATTAAAATTAAATTAAAATTAAAATTAAAATTAAAATTAAAATTAAAATTAAAATTAAAATTAAAATTAAAATTAAAATTAAAATTAAAATTAAAATTAAAATTAAAATTAAAATTAAAATTAAAATTAAAATTAAAATTAAAATTAAAATTAAAATTAAAATTAAAATTAAAATTAAAATTAAAATTAAAATTAAAATTAAAATTAAAATTAAAATTAAAATTAAAATTAAAATTAAAATTAAAATTAAAATTAAAATTAAAATTAAAATTAAAATTAAAATTAAAATTAAAATTAAAATTAAAATTAAAATTAAAATTAAAATTAAAATTAAAATTAAAATTAAAATTAAAATTAAAATTAAAATTAAAATTAAAATTAAAATTAAAATTAAAATTAAAATTAAAATTAAAATTAAAATTAAAATTAAAATTAAAATTAAAATTAAATTAAAATTAAAATTAAAATTAAAATTAAAATTAAAATTAAAATTAAAATTAAAATTAAAATTAAAATTAAAATTAAAATTAAAATTAAAATTAAAATTAAAATTAAAATTAAAATTAAAATTAAAATTAAAATTAAAATTAAAATTAAAATTAAAATTAAAATTAAAATTAAAATTAAAATTAAAATTAAAATTAAAATTAAAATTAAAATTAAAATTAAAATTAAAATTAAAATTAAAATTAAAATTAAAATTAAAATTAAAATTAAAATTAAAATTAAAATTAAAATTAAAATTAAAATTAAAATTAAAATTAAAATTAAAATTAAAATTAAAATTAAAATTAAAATTAAAATTAAAATTAAAATTAAAATTAAAATTAAAATTAAAATTAAAATTAAAATTAAATTAAAATTAAAATTAAAATTAAAATTAAAATTAAAATTAAAATTAAAATTAAAATTAAAATTAAAATTAAAATTAAAATTAAAATTAAAATTAAAATTAAAATTAAAATTAAAATTAAAATTAAAATTAAAATTAAAATTAAAATTAAAATTAAAATTAAAATTAAAATTAAAATTAAAATTAAAATTAAAATTAAAATTAAAATTAAAATTAAAATTAAAATTAAAATTAAAATTAAAATTAAAATTAAAATTAAAATTAAAATTAAAATTAAAATTAAAATTAAAATTAAAATTAAAATTAAAATTAAAATTAAAATTAAAATTAAAATTAAAATTAAAATTAAAATTAAAATTAAAATTAAAATTAAAATTAAAATTAAAATTAAAATTAAAATTAAAATTAAAATTAAAATTAAAATTAAAATTAAAATTAAAATTAAAATTAAAATTAAAATTAAAATTAAAATTAAAATTAAAATTAAAATTAAAATTAAAATTAAAATTAAAATTAAAATTAAAATTAAAATTAAAATTAAAATTAAAATTAAAATTAAAATTAAAATTAAAATTAAAATTAAAATTAAAATTAAAATTAAAATTAAAATTAAAATTAAAATTAAAATTAAAATTAAAATTAAAATTAAAATTAAAATTAAAATTAAAATTAAAATTAAAATTAAAATTAAAATTAAAATTAAAATTAAAATTAAAATTAAAATTAAAATTAAAATTAAAATTAAAATTAAAATTAAAATTAAAATTAAAATTAAAATTAAAATTAAAATTAAAATTAAAATTAAAATTAAAATTAAAATTAAAATTAAAATTAAAATTAAAATTAAAATTAAAATTAAAATTAAAATTAAAATTAAAATTAAAATTAAAATTAAAATTAAAATTAAAATTAAAATTAAAATTAAAATTAAAATTAAAATTAAAATTAAAATTAAAATTAAATTAAAATTAAAATTAAAATTAAAATTAAAATTAAAATTAAAATTAAAATTAAAATTAAAATTAAAATTAAAATTAAAATTAAAATTAAAATTAAAATTAAAATTAAAATTAAAATTAAAATTAAAATTAAAATTAAAATTAAAATTAAAATTAAAATTAAAATTAAAATTAAAATTAAAATTAAAATTAAAATTAAAATTAAAATTAAAATTAAAATTAAAATTAAAATTAAAATTAAAATTAAAATTAAAATTAAAATTAAAATTAAAATTAAAATTAAAATTAAAATTAAAATTAAAATTAAAATTAAAATTAAAATTAAAATTAAAATTAAAATTAAAATTAAAATTAAAATTAAAATTAAAATTAAAATTAAAATTAAAATTAAAATTAAAATTAAAATTAAAATTAAAAATTAAAATTAAAATTAAAATTAAAATTAAAATTAAAATTAAAATTAAAATTAAAATTAAAATTAAAATTAAAATTAAAATTAAAATTAAAATTAAAATTAAAATTAATAATT